>APFE030641699.1:55084-87277 GCA_000404065.3 Pinus taeda | reverse complement strand
TTTACCTGTGGCTGGTTGTAGCTTTTTTTCACCCTTAAGATGGATTTCCCCTGATAGTTTCTGTTTGCAATTCATCCCTGTTTTACCTGATGGTCTTCATTGTGCTTTTGCTCATTTCTTCTTGCTGCATCAAGATAACTTTTTTGAGGTGGATGCTTGAGAAGTTTCTCCATTATAGCCCAGACCTGTCTTGTTTAGAGGAGACCGCTGCACATTGATAATCTCATCCAAAGTTTCAGATCCTTTGACAAACTTAAGGTTAATAGCTTTTGTTTTCTCAATCTCTTTTCTAAGACCAACAATTTCACCTTCTAATTTTTCAAGATGTCTTTCCTTTTCATCAATTTGAAATTGTAGAGTATCAATGATCATATTCTTCTCTTCTATACATCTCTTAAGTTTAGTAATTTCTTCATGAAAGTAATCCACATTTATAGCATCCATATAATCATCATCTTCAAATGCCATTAACAATTTATATTCATTACCTCGTTCATCTTCATCACTGTTTGATAGACCATTACTGTCTTCATGAGTGTAGTAGCTTTTCTTACTTGCACTATGTTTCTTGTTCCATCTAGCAGGTTCCTTTCCTTTATCCTTATAAGGACATTTTGCAGCATAATGACCTACTCTTCCACAAGCAAAGCATTTAAAAGGCAACTTACCTCTGAACCTTCCAGAACCCCTTTGAAGATTTCTGACAAAGTTTGATTCTTCTTCCTCTTCTTCTGGGACGTGGCTTTCTTCATAATAATCTCCTTTGCCTGATGCCTTGAAAGTAGCTTCTCTTCTATCTGATGGACCTCCCTTCCTCATTTCATAGGCAGTTAGAATTCCATGTAGCTGAGACATAGTAAGAATTCATAGATTTTCTTTTTCTTCTATTGCAGATACTTTAGATTCAAACTTGGGGGACAATGATCTTAGAACCTTTTCAACCACAATAGCCTCTTTTATTTCTTCACCCAAATTTTTCATACAATTAACAATTTCATCTACCCGAAGAAAATAGTTAGCCACACTTTCAACATTATACATTTTGAGAGTCTCATACTGAATCTCGAGAGTTTGAAGTTTGGCACGCTTTACCTGTTCATCTCCTTCATAGCTTGTGACAATTTTGTCCCATATCTCTTTTGCGGGTTTATAGTGCATTACCTTCATGAATTCCGTTTGAGATATACATCCTAATAGGGTACTGACTGCTTTCCCATTTGTTTCATACTTCTTTTTCTTGTCTACATCTGTAGGAGTAGTTGAAGGAAAAGCATAGCCTGTCTCTACAATGTTCCAGACTTCTGTACCAAGAGATTGAAGATAGGCAGTAACTCTTACCTTCCAATAGTTGAAGTTTGTTCCATCAAAAACCAGTGGCCTGATAGATGCCTCCCTCTCGTAGTTGCTCATGATGAAAGATCTTCCTTCAAGCGATCAAGCTTCTTTAGAAGGACCTGCTCTGATACCAATTGTTGAAAATAATACTAAGAGGGGGGGTGAATCAGTATTATCTAGACCTTTTAACAAATCTTCCTTATTTATACTTTGAATTATTTTTGCATATCAGTACCATAAAACAATGAGCAATGAACAAGAAAAACAGACAGTCACATCAAAGAACACCAGATATAAGGTGGAAACCCAATGTGGGTGAAAACCACCTGCTGCAATATGTCTCTATCTTCTTTCAAATTAGAAACTCCTTTTACAATGGTCTTATACTGGTGCAGTCCTTTACCAGTACGCAGGCTGCAACCTGCTGAGAGCTACAACTCTCTCTCGTTTTCCAGTCTCTCCTGAAAGGGAGCTACAACCCCCTACTTCTTTTCAAGGACCACTTTTCATAAATTTTCAAACTGGATCCATATACATCAAATGATCATCAAGTACATATAAATTACAGTCAGCTGCAGTAACCAGATCAAAATAACAAAACTAAACCCAGAACACCTTATCAACAGAAAAAATTCAGTCAACAGAAGATCTTAAGTCAGATACGCAGTTTTCCTTTTACTGGCCTGCATTGCTACGCACTTCACCCTCTGCTTCTCTGCGTATACCCGCAGAGCTCCTTCTGCTGCACTGTGTGACCACGCACTACTTCTTCTAATGTGCTGCGTACAGTACACACCCAAATTCACTATCGCGCCGCGTACTCCCACAGTAGGTATGCACCCAAAAACACTATCGCGCCGCGTACTCTTCCTGTGCGTACGCACCTGAACCACTGCTACTCCGCGCACCCATGCAGTTCGCCTGTTTCTGCTCTGCGTACCTACACAGTCACCCTTCTTCTGCTCTACGTACCCACACAGCTCGCCTTCTTCTGCTCTACATACCTACGCAGAGGCACCGTTAAACACCTGCGTACATCAGATTAGGGCTGGTTTTACAGATCACCAGTGTGCTACAGTTAGACAGATGCCCAGATCTGATCAAGCGCTCGGGAGATCACCCTTCACAGATTCGCTTTCCACTTCACTTTCATATAGATCGATCTTTTGAAACATTAACCTAATATTTCAGATCTTAAGATATTCAACCCAAAAGCATACCCAAGCCAAATGATCTCCTTTGCTTTATATAGGCAAGCTCTTCCTCAAATCAAGGATCATGGGGCTCAATAATAATAATAAAATAAAACAATACCACGGGCGAAAACCATGATAACACAATACCGTCAGCTAAATACCAAGGGTTAAACATAAGGAACCCCATGTGTGCACGCTTTACTGCCTTGAAGTGTGTGCACTGGGGTACGCACCTCATGAATGGGTAACCTGCGTGTCTAGACGCGGTCCCTGCACAGCATACCTGCGGGTACGCATCTTCTGAACTGTTCTCCTACGTACTTCTTAATTTTCATCATATTGAGAGCCTTGCCATGGGTGTTGCCATCAAGTAAAACATCTGTAACATATAACCATACCAAAAATATAATGCCAACAATTTAGGCACATGCCTATAATCCCATGGATTCAAAGACCCTTTCATTGCAAAGAATTAGCTATGTTTCAGGGATGACATGCCTCACATTGAAGCGAGTAAGGATTTATGCAAATCCCAACAGATTCAATAGCCATGAAGCATACAAAGGATACATGGCCTAAAAATTGAAGGATGAAGCATGAAGTCTAGACTCAACATAGCCATGGATGACATCAACCCATATTCCCTCCAAAACACCAACTATTCCATTTGGCCTATACTAATGATCAATAACAATACCCCCCATGGTTTTTAGTGAAGAATGAACATCTTATGTTTGCTCTCATAGTTCCTGGTAGAATACAAGTGAAGAATATGGATGTCTACTTACAACCATTAGTAGATGAACTTAAGGAATTATGGGAAGGGATACATGTGTATGATGTATCAATACCCATCGCAACAGAAAGGTGTTTTACGTTGTATGGCATATGTGCTCACACCATACATGATTATCCAAGCTTAGTATTTTTCTTTGGTAAATTACATTTTTATTTATTTGTTTATATATGTAATAATATTGTTTTTCATATTACTTTAATTCGCTATAATTATTTAGATCTTCATGGTTGCTAATGTGTCGACCTGTATACAATATTTTTTTAGGTCTTGTAACAAAAGGGTATCATGGATGTAAATGTTATGGACCTTCTCGGAAGGCTAGGTTGTTAAACCACCTATGAAAGCCATTGTATAAATGCTCCAAGGTATTCCTCCAAGAAGAATACCCTTACAGAAGAGTGAAAACTGCTTTCAATGGTAAACCATAGAGAACCCAAAGGATTGCAATAATGACACCAATTGAATGGCTTAGAACATATGAGAGAGAGAAGGAGAAGGAGTTTTCAGAAATGTTCGATTCAAATGGGGAGCCTATGTTTGATGATCCAGAATTATTTGACACCTATGTTCGAAATTTCCCATTGGGATGAAAAAAAAATCTCTTTTATGAGGTCCCATATTAGGAGCGTCTTAAGATTGATCACTTACTAGATACCATGCATATATTTAAAAATATTTCATCTTCTTTATGGAGGCACACATCATTGAAATAAAGTGACACATTGGTTGATAGGAGAGATCTTATTTCTTCAAAAACTAAAAAGAAACATTGGCCAAAATAAGAAACTAGAGGAGAGGCTGGTCCCTCTTGGTATTTAAAAGAAGGTGACGTCCCATGGATTTTAAAGAAAGACGACCTTTATTTGTCAAAGGAAGTTATAATGAGTGAGGGTTCCTTATTTATATGGGTCTTCACTACAACGTTGCTTCATTGTGGAAGACTCTTTGTCGGGGTCTAAATCGCATGACCATTAGAACCTTCTAAGAGTACTATATCAAAAACATGATTTTATTATTTTATTTTTATTTTTATGCAATGGGATATTTTATAGTTAATTTTTATATAATGTACTATTTATTATGCAGTGTCATTATCCTCTGCTCGTGGGTGAACCATGACTTCCCCCAAGACCTAAGATGTTCGATATCTAAATTAACTGTATTTGTAGGTTGGATCACATCAAAGGAGATTCATATGACTAGGATTCCATGGTGGCGTCAAGATATAACTGAGATTGTTTGTATGTTTAAGAAGGAAATGTCAACAAGTTTCATGGATTTGAAGGATCATCTTATAATTCACCTAGTATATGTGGTTGAATTATTTGGGGTGGTTTTCTGTTGTTGGATGTTCTTCCTAGAGAGGTACATGGAGAAATTGAAAGGTTTTGTTAGAAAAAGGGAAAACCCCGAGGGATCTATGGCAGAGGGGTATATATCGTATGACTCTTTCTATAATGCTAGTGAGTACATCAAGAAGAAAAACAATACACAAGGTGTGGCTATTTGGGATGGCGAAAAGGATGAAGGAAAAAAAGAATGGGAGCTTCTCGAAACGAATGGAAAGAGGCGCATGATAAAGAGTAAGTGGCTTATCATTTGTCAAATTTCTACACAGTAACTATTCACAATAAACTTCATATTAATGCATATTTTGATCTCTCATATGTACTATATATATATATATAGTATATCTATATCTATATATATATATATAATATATATATATATATATATATATATATATATATATATATATATATATATATATATATATATAGATATATATATATATATATAGGTTAGATTTTCATCAGCGAATTTAGAAATTGAAGCCATCAAACAAATTCATTATTTAGAATATGAAAGCAACACAACTTTGGTTCGCATTATACGAACATAAGAGGAGGAAATGAGACAATGAATTAAAATAATTCAAAGGATGGAATGGTAGAAGTGTGCCTTATCCTAATCATTTAAAAGAAAATATGCTAATGGAATGCCTTAATAATGTGGTTGTTGACCAAGTTAGAGAGAAATAGAATGCATCTATTCATTACCCACGTGCTGAAGAGGATGCACTAGATATAGGGATTGGGTGCAGTAAATCGGTAATTATAATCTCTTTTTGTACATTTTTAACTTCATGCTTCACCTTTGAATTGTAATAATATATATATATATATATATATATATATATATATATATATATATAGATATATATATAATTATATATATATATATATATATAATAATATATATATATATATATATATATATATATTATATATATATATATATCTATATCTATATCTATATCTATATCTATATCTATATCTATAATCTATATCTATATATATATATATATATATATATAATATATATATATATATATATATATATATATATATATAATATTGTTCCCATTTATGTGGGCATATGAACATGATTTTTTCACAGAGGATGCTGATGATGGATGCATGACACAAGATTGTGGAGTGGAAGTCGAGTTTGACCAATCTAGTCGTTCTAGCAACCATGATCAAAACATAATGCAGGGAACATTAGGTTATATTGGAAAGATACAAGAGATCATTCAAGTGGAATTCTCTTCATTCCAATGTGTTATTTTTAGGTGCAAGTGGTGGCACAACTTTCACCAGAATAATGTAAAGGAATATCGCAATAGTGGGCTGATATCTATCAACTCTAGAAAGATGTGGCATGAAGCTAGGGAGGCTTATGTTTCCCAAAGCACTGAAACCAGATGTTTTTTTACCTAGATCTGTTAGATAGGGATTGGTGGTTCGTATTAAAACACGACCCAAGATCAAAATGTATTTTTGAGAACAAAAATGTTATCATGCCAAGCAAGGAAGATAATTAAGGCGATGACAACGAAAAGTGATATATACTTGTGTGATCTGAAATGATGATATGTTAAAACTGAAATAGCATTGATTATGCCATTAATGAATAGAATGTTAACTGGAAGTGCGGAAACCGAGAGAACTGTTTGAGAAGAAATACTTTATGACAACTGATAAAACATAAGCAAGATGCAAAACAGAAGTGAAAACAAAAAAAAAACAGTGATACCAGACAACAAGATTGATTTCCCTGATGGACTAGTCTTTGGGTCTGCTTTCAAGATGGGCGACCGATTTATTAGGATTGAAACTAAAGAGGTCGATTACCCAACAATTTTACCAAACTGAATATGCATGTCAGCACTTCTGGTCATTGCCATGAGAAAGCTCTCTGAACCATCTTTCCAATGCCTATCGCGGTTCCAAATTCCAACTTCGGATGCTCTTGTTACACTGAAAACAAAATCTACTATAACCTCCAGAACCTACATACAAAACCCAAAACCACTCTCCTCTACTTCAATGAGAAAAACATCATTTTAAAACCATCCAAGCAAATTTTAACTCCTTCTTCCCAGTTTAGGAATGAATTGGCTGATTTTAGAGTTTGTTTGGTCTTGGTCTTGTTAGGTTTTTCCACCTTAGGTTTCATATGCATGGTCTTTCAATTAATTTTTAACAAACTACAACATCAAACCCAAATATAAACCATATATTAAAACAGAACCATTGGTGGTCAGGATAATGCATGGAGAAAAAACCATCTAACATGTGACCGGTGGGCGGTCAATACCCCGGTGACCACCTGGTGTATAAACTCGACAGTTCTGTAACTGAGTGGAGACTACATCAAGTGACAATTGGTGGTGGTGGTCTTCCCGATGATTTGGACTCCGGTGGTTCCGCTAACAGTCCTGACTCCTAGCACTAACTCTGACAGCTAATCCCATCCACTCACATGACATGGTTATGGATTTCCTTCCTGCTGCGGTTAATTCTAACCCTGACGGCTATCAAAACTCCACTGATTCTTTACCTGTTCGCATGGACACGGTCATAGTTAACTTTCTCACGTGTTTTCCAAGCCTGGTGGTTAACATACCCTGACATCTTAACTCTGTTCAGATGTCCATTGCCATGGTCTCCATACCCGTGCGGTTAGGCCCGCGGTTATGACATATATTATGTTTTATAATGTTTTTCATTGGTTTTCCAAAGGCCGAGAGTTTGTTTATAACATAGATTTTATGTATTTTAATGTATTTAGGGTTGCAATATGGTTCGATAGGTTTAGCCTTAGGTTTATGCATTTGATACATGGTTTTGGAATGTAACATGGTCCATTAGGTTTTTGCAACTTAGGTCTAGGTATAGGTTAATGGGTTTAGGACTAGATTTGGATTAGGTTTATTTTTAAAAATAAATAATTTACAACTAAATGTGACAAAATGACATTAGCAACAAACATCACACGACAACAAACCAGTTGAAAACCAAATCCTGCAAAGTGGATGACAACCACATGTCAACAACCCAAATCCTGTGAGGCGGACGAAAAAAACATGTCGACGACAAAATCCTGCTAGAACTGACGACAACCACATGTCGATAGCTAGGCATAAAACCATATCACCATATCACCATTGACATTACCTAAACAACCTGAACCATAAACAAAATTGTTGAAACTGAACGACATCGGACTAAATTGCTGACGACAACACTGAACCTATGTAACTGATTTGACAAGATCCTCCTGGATCAATCCTCTCCACTTGAAAGCTTTTGGACCACAAAATTTTGACTAGATAGATAGTAAATGAGGGTATAGCTCCCTCACTCTCCACTTTGTCTGGAAAATGTACGAATACATTCGATCAACCACCTGAAAGTGAAGACCTTGATGATGCTGACCATGGCACGTTTTGAATCGGTGACCTATTTCATCCATCTGCAATAAGTACAACTTGCGACGATGGTCAAACAACCTATTATGAACATGGCAACTGACTTCATTCCACGAAATACCATGAGTTAGTGATTCATAATCATCTTTGAAAACAATCTCTATAGGATATTATTCAATACTACTATCATGTATTAACAATCTATGTTGCGGAATGACAGAGACAATCAAAGACATTTTTGACATCAAACAAACTACTTGACTTGATATACTTTCCTACTTCCTGATTACTAAGTGAATTTGTTGCAATAATCCCATCAAACTGTAAGGTGACAACTGTTGCAACTTAGTTTGTTTTTGAAAGTATTGAATTAGCTATTGATTTGTTTGAATCATTGTTTCTTCATTTATTAAATGATTAGAACTTTCCCCTGATGCATAAGTTTCCCTTAGATGTATTGGATACCTTGATAATGATTTAGAAAAGGCTTTATTATGAAAATAAAAGGGCCTCCTCTCCAGTTGAAAAGAGGCTTCCAAACTGTTTGAAACATGAAATGGTGACACAATACAAGAGAAATTCAACATTGACTTTCCCTAATACTGACTTGCATCCCTATAACTATTAATTTCCAAACTTGGACTGAATTGATTCATTCTAAAATTAGGAAGAGAAGCTTTAGGCACAAACTATAATTCATGTTGTATTCCCTACTTATGAGTAAATGTTTGGTTTCTTTAAATAGAATTGAAAAAGTTTCTACCTCTTTGATCAAACTATCTTTGAGATGGGACTTATAACTTGAACAAACCTCATGTCGATTCTTATGTTGTTCCTTTACACACATGATTACAAATATTTTATTTGAACTTATTAATTGCTTCATCTAATTAGAAACAACTAAATTCAAGTGATTTTTGTTTTGATGTGCCCTGACAATAAATTCAACCCCATCTTTCTTAAGGTTATATTTATGCTCTCTTCTATAAAATATTGCATCACGATCATAAAGATAAGGACTCCCTAAGACAACTCCACATATGTCTATTGGTACAACATCTAATTCCACTTCATCATTGTAGCTGTAATGGAAAAACTTAATCGACATTGTTTTGTGACTTTTATCTGAGTTGATTTATTTAGCCATCCTATTGGGTAAGGTCTTGGATGATTCTGTGTTTTTAAACCCAAATTATTAACTAAATATTCAGATATTAAATTTCCCTGTGATCCACTGTCAAACATTGTATCTATCTTTGTGTGCTTAGAAGTTATCCTTATGTTAAACAATTCAACTCTTTTATCCTCATTTGAAGGATTTATGTTTGATGAAGATGCAATAGTATTCGTACTTGAACCAGTGTCAGAAGTTTTACTTGTCGTAACCATAGAAGTTATCCTCTTTTCATCACCTGAATCTGAACCTAGATCTTGTTGGACTGCTGCAATTGCCTTCTTTTCATCCTTCTCGCCTTCTTTTCATCCTTCTCCTTAAGGAACTTTTTCGACTTAAGTTCTAGATGAAGTTTCCAATGCTTAGATTCATCATGGCTGATTCTCTATCATTGAGAACAAGTAGGTCTTTCCTTCTGAGCTATCGCAAATTTCTTTCTCCTCGAATTTTTCTTCCCTTTACTGTCATTGGAATCTTTGATTTACAACTCTTTGGATGATTGTGATGAAAACTTGAATGGTCTGCCACTTGATTCAATATGTATGTCCTAGACACACACTTCATTAAAATCATCAAGATTAAACATCAATAAAGTATGCTGCAAATATGAATGTAAACTACCGATGTATTTTAATAAAGTTTCACGTGTATCCAATGAAATACCAAGTGCCAATGCTTTCTTTCTGAACTCCTAAGTAAACTCCTGAACACTCTTCCATTTACCTTGCCTCAAATGCTACCAATCAATAACAACTTGCTGCATGTATCCTAAAGGATAGAATTGTTTCCTAAGAGCTTTCAAAAACTTAGACCATGAAGAGATGACTTTTCCTTTTCGCTTTACATCTATTTGAATTTTACTTTCCGACCAGATTAAAGCTGTTCCCCCCATTCTAAGTGTAGCTAACTGAATTTTCATTTTATCATCAGCAATATTTTGAATACGACAATATACTTCTAACTTCTTAATCCAATTATCTAGATTTTTAGGATTCATTTTGCCATCATAAATAGGTAACTCAAATTTTACATCAAGTTTCAAAAGAGATGTTTTCTTAGGTTCCTTTTCTATTTCAGATTCTGCACTGGAAGAAGAAGAAGAAGAAGGAGAAGAAGAAGAAGAAGAAGAAGAAGATGAAGATGAAGATGATGATGGAGATGATGGAGGTGAAGGATGTTTATCAGCCTTGCCTTTACCCTTTCCCTTCTTCGATGTCTTTGAAGAAGAAGCTGCATCTCTCAGCTTCTTGTCATCATAAAGTTCTCCCAACATCTACTACATAGTCAAGAATGCTTGTTGAAACTATTCATCACTCATCTTAGTTTCTGGTGTTTCACCTACATCAGATCCTATCATGGTCGACTTATGAACGACTCTTCGCTTTCCAATCTCTGGATCAATCTGCTCGAGGATTCCTTCTACACGTTGTGACTTTGACCTAGTTAACATTCAATGGAAAATTCTACAAATGCAACCTACTTTTATACCAAATTATATGATCTAAAATGATCATATGTTAAAATTGAAATAGAATTGATTATGCCATTAATGAATAGAATTTTAACTGGAAGTGCTAAAACCGAGAGAAATACTTGAGAAGAAAGACTTTACGATAGCTGATAAAACACAAGCAAGATGTAAAACAGAAGTGAAAACAACAAAAAAACAACGATACTAGACAACAAGATTGATTACAGAGTTCATCCTTGATGGAATACGTCTCTGGGTCCGCTTTCAAGATGGGCAATCGCTTTATTAGGATTGAAACCAAAGAGGTCGATTACACAGAACTTTTACTGAACTCAATGTGCACACATGCACTTCTGGTCACTGTTATGAGAAATTTCTCTGAACCAACTTTCCAATGCCGATCATGGTTCCCAATTCCGACTCCAGACGCTCCGATTACACTAAAAACAAAATCGACTATAACCTACTGAACCTGCATACAAAACCCAAAACCACTCTCCTCTAGTTCAATGAGAAAAACATCCTTTTAAAACCCTCCAAGTACATTTGAACTCCTTCTTCCCAGTTTAGGAATGAATTGGTTGATTTTAGGGTTTGTTTAGTCTTGGTCTTGTTAGGTTTTTCCACCTTAGGTTGCATATGCATGGTCTTTCAATTAATTTTTAACAAACTGCAATAACAAACCCAAATATAAACCATATATTAAAACAGAAAAACCGGTGGTTAGGATAATGTGTGGAGAAACAACCTTTTGACATGTGACCAGTGGGTGGTAAATACCCCGGCAGCCACCTGGTGGATAAACCAGACGATTCCATAACTGAGTGGAGACTGCATCATGTGACAACTGGTGGTGGCGGTCTTCCTAACAATTTGGATTTCGGTGGTTCCACTAACAGTCCTGACTCCTGATGCTAACTCTGATGGGTAATCCCACCCACTCACATGACATCGTTATGGCTTTCCTTCCCGCTGCAATTAATGCAAACCCCGACGGCTATCAAAATTTCACTGATGGGTTTCCTGTTCACATGGCCGCGGTCGTAGTTAACTTCCCCACGTGGTTTCCAAGCCTAGTGGTTAACATACCCTGATGGCTTAACTCTGTCCACATGTCCTTTGCCATGGTCTCCATACCTGTGCGGTTATGCCTGTAGTTATGACTGATATTATGTTTTATAATGTTTTGCATTGGTTTTTCAAAGGCCGAGAGTTTGTTTATAACATAGATTTTATGTATTTTAATGTATTTAGGGTTGTAATATGGTTTGATAGGTTTAGAATTAGGGTTATGCATTTGATACATGGTTTTGGAATGTAACATGGTCCATTATTTTTGTGCAACTTAGGTTTAGCTATAGGTTAATGGGTTTAGGATTAGGTTTGGATTAGGTTTATTTTTAAAAATAACCCATTTACAACTAAATGTCATAAAATGAAATTAGCAAAAAACGTCACACGATGACAAACCCGTTGACAACCAAATCTTGCAAAGTGGACAACAACCACATGTCAATAGCAAGGTACAAAACCATAACACCATGAAAACCATTGACATCACCTGAACAACTTGAACCATAAACAACACTGTCGAAACTGAACGACACCACACTGAATTGCTGATGATGACACTGAACCTGTGTAACTGATCTGATGAGATCCTCTTGGATAATTGTGTTACTTCATCATTTATACTATTGTTGTATGTTTTTGTTTTCTCTATTTCACTAATTATATTGTTTTTTTATTCGTCTTGTTGCAATTTTATATAATTGGTAAGATTCACAAACATTTTCCAATTGTGTACAATATCTATAATAATAAGGATTCAAGGCCGCAATCCTTTTCAAATAGGAAAATGAGAAGAATATAACCAAAATGAGAAAATAGTGAATTTAGAAACAACATTGAAGATTTACTATCAATTTAGATACTTATTGGTTTATTAATCAATTCACATGTTTTTTCTTCTTGGTTAGTTCAAAATCAATATAAATCATGTAGCGATAACTCGAGAGGACTTTAACAATGAAAAACTTGTGTATTAATATGTAAGATTAAATTCTTGACATGAGAGATAAAGGCATGTTTACTATATTTAAATTACAGTTCTTACAACATTATGCAAATTAAAAAACAGGTTTTATGCATGTATAAAATGTTGATTACATCTTTTTATGGACCATAAGATAAACAAATGGGATTACATGGATGCATGAGAGGTTTTAATTTTTTCTTCATGGATAATGGAACACTTTTCTTTTCAATGGTAATTATAAATAAAAGTTGAATTAATAAATATTTTATGGCTAAGAATTAAATGATAAATAATGCGATGGTGATCAAGAGGCATTTGTTATACTTTCAAATAGACTTGGTGATGCATTTTTCTTTCCTATTTAGATTATGTAAAGTAAATATCTATTTTTATGTATTTATAAGTAAATTATTTAAATTAGACATGTCTTTATCATTGTTAACATGATGCAATATTAGCTAGGAGAAATGTGAAAACATGTTTTTTAGTGACTATCTCATGATAAGTATGTGGAAAAAATAATATTTTTTGAGTTGTTCATTAAGAAATAATCAAATAATTTTTTTGTCAAAAGTTTAATCTAAGATAGTATGTTTTTTTTGTATTATTTAACTCATATTTATTATTAAAAAGAGTTAAATTTAAACTGCTACAATAGCAAATAAAACACCAAAATAACACCAAAATGTTATATCTTTATTACTAGAAAAAAGTTCACTTGCCTCTTTAAGGGAGAACTCCCAATAGAGAAAATCCCCAACTACAGGTATCTTCATAAGCCTTATTTTATATTTCTTGGCCCTCATCTTTAGAGAGAGAAATTTCTAATTTAAATAGGTAAGAATTGCTATAAATATTAAATTTAAATTACTTGAAAATCTCATAACTTTAGTAATAAATTAAATTTTATAAAAAATACAATTTTTTAAGTTATATTAATAATAAAACTATGACTTAAGTTTTTTAAATTTAACAATAGATTGAATTTTATAAACCAATATTTCGCGTGTAAATTGTTTTTTTGAATAATTTATTATTATTAATAGTTTATATTAAAAATTGAATGAGTTACACATTTTCGTCTTATTAAGAACTAGCTAAATTATTTTTTGCTTGTGAGTATGGAGATATTTACTAATTAAGTTAGAATGAATATGAATGAACTATCTAAGCAATAGAAAAATATTTAACATAATTTTACAATCACAGTTTCAACCATACTAAACTTTGTAATTTATAAAAATATTTTTGCATTTTTTTAAAAGTAAGTTGTTTTGCATGCAATTTCATAAATAAAAGTTTGATATAAGTTAAGCAATACATAATCTATAATAAATGTTATTTCATAAAAATAAACATCTTGATGATAACCATCTAACAAAAATAAACATCATCTAAGATACACATTCAAATTCATTATCCACTAGTAGAAAATGAGAAATTAGTGACTAGGTGAATAAAAAAGTTGGTCACCATTGCTTTTCCATGTGAAATACTACCAAAATTGAGAAATATTAAGAAACGCAACTAAAAATGACTATCATAAATGACTAATTTAGTCCCAAGTTAAAATATATGACTAGCTAATAAGTAATAAAACTAAAAATGACTAATGTGAATGACTAATTTAGTCTAGGAACAAAAGTAATACTGCCTAACCAGTACTGCAATAATCTGAATCAATTGTTTATGTTAGTCATTTTTATTTTGTCACTTTAGAATCTAAACTTACAAGTGGTAGGGGATTCAAAGGTTGTTATAGATTGGTTGAAAGGTAATACTTTCTTAAACACTTCATTATTGGATTAGTCGATGATTACAATTATGGAGCTTATTAGAATCTTTAGGGTTATATCATTTGATCAACTCACAGGGAATTAAATTCAAAGGCTGACATATTATCGAAAATGAGAGTGAGCTTATAGCCGAGTCTAATAAATTATGAAGAATACTTATAAGGAGAAGTGTTGGTTAATTAGTAGAGGACACATTTCCTTTAGTTGAAAACTTAACTTTTCATGCATATCTACAATTTTTATTATTAGGGTCATATCCATTGAACTTAGAATACTAGTTTTTAACTTGGATATCAAGTTGTTTATCTAGTTTGAACGTATCTTATGAACATAACACAATTAGACTCTTATGAAATTAGATATCATTTTGGGATTCAACTGCGTTAAGTAAGTCATTCACGTATGACCATTTCCATGAGAGGTAGTCATAACTGACTAATTTCTCATGATTTTTGAATAGTTCACTTAGCACTCATTGCATTGGGTGATGCTCACAGGGGTGAAGAAGTGGGATTGAAACTAGTGAAAAGTGGTGAATGAATCACATAGCATCAATCATCACTTCCGAGGCTTGCACCCGGTAACCAGGACTTCCCAGGAGGTCACCCATCCCAGAACTTTTGTGATTAAAGGGAGTTTTGAGTCAGATGCTTTTGTGGAGGGTGCCCTTGTTGACATGTATGAAAAATGTGGATGCGTCGATAATGCTCGACGCATCTTTGAGAATATGCGTGAACGAGATGTAGTGTTATGGACAAGCATGATTGTTGAGTATGCTTGCGGTGGAAATATCGAAGATGCATGACGAAACTGCTGAACGGAATGTATTTTCATGGAATTCAATACTAACATGATATGCACATAATGGGGTAGGTGAAGAGGCTATGAAATTATGATGTCAAATGCAAAGGACTGATAATGAGATAGACAACGTTATTATTATTATTAGAAGGAGGTTGAAATTTATATTACTCCAACACTATGCTCTTTCATGGCCAAGAAGGTTACTGAAAAAAATCGCTCCCATCATAGGGGTCTGTAGTGACCTTGTTACCTTATTGGAGGCATTCAATTATTTGGATGTTTGCACTGTGCAAAAGTAGGGAGTAGAACCAATATTCCAAGGGGATATTTCATTGAATATTGGAGGCCAAGAACCTTATTTTTCGTACCATTACTATTGAATGTGTATGCCATGATTTTGAAGACGGAAATTGAATTCTGGGAAACGTATTCCTGTAGAACTGCTGGAATGATCTATGAAATGGACTAATATTTATATTTAGAAGAATGTCAGGTTCCTCTAAACTTTGCTTGTAATACATGTGTTTGGTTGATGACAGTTTGAAGGGGGCTGATATTATTTATTGTGTACAATAATAGTCCATATTAATGGCTTGGCTGACATTGAAAGACATCAATTGCTGGTTGCTTATTTACTTGTGAAGTCTACGCATTTCCTGAGCATTGTGAAAACATGTGTCACTAATTTGTAGTAGTTATCAGTATTCTTTTTGGTACTGTGCATTTTTGGTTGGTGTAAACATACAAAAACTAAACCTACAAGATGTCAATGAAGTACATGAATATTTTGGAAACAATTTTGTTGAAAACACTTTGAAATTGCACCTCTATTCATGGGCTTCAAGTGGGCAGATTGTGTGGATTCTAAGGCCAGATTGTTTCCCAACAAAGTCTCTTCACACTGCTATTATAACAAGGTTCATATACCACTTTGAAATCATAATATAGGCATGTATCAACTCTCAGACTTTGAAGAATCTCTCATTATTGTTATTTATGGTGCAATGTTATAAAATTTTGAGTTTAATAAAGAGATAAATTGAGTTAAAGTCTTTAATTATGGGCACTATTTAAATGATGATTTTTCCTTCAAGTAAACGTAATGAAGATCACCTACAACAACATGCTCATCATACATTTAAAAATATTCCTCACTAAATAAATTTGTTTAGACTCAGGAGTTATTGGCAATTTTTTGATATATTTCCACATATAGGGCTACCACTTGGGTTGCATCCTAATGAATTTATTGTTGCTTCTTCGTATATTGTTTTGATTGAAACAATTCCAGACATGGTAACTAGAATTGTTGGCATCTATGACTTTTCTTTTATATGACATCTCGCAATTGTTTATTTGGCTCTTCATTTAGCATTTCTCGATCATGCATCATTACATGCTATTAAAATCGGGCATCCAAACATCACAAGCTTGTGGGAGTTCTTTTCATACAATTACAAGGGAAAATCACCTTGTTTCAAGCTTGCTTAGGTTATATCTCTTATTTCTTGACTAAAATTGAGTTGAAGGGTTTTTCCTGTTATTCATTGTTCAATGATAAATATAATATGTATGTTTTCTTCCAAACCCCACTCGACCAAAAACTAATTTAAACTAGGGGTTTGCTTGCCCCTTTGTCAATATCGAATAATTAGCAACGACGAACAACTAAGTATGAATGAAATTATAGTGGATCCATAATTTAGTGGTTCATATTTGACTTCTTACCTCACTCAGGAACATATCTCACTTCCTGGTGCACTTTATACCCTTAAAGAGTTCATCAATGCTTTTATTGAATACTATGTAGATTTGAATATTCATACATGTATTTTTTGGCATTTTCCCGAGTTATTAAGACAAATAGCAAAATCACTACATTATTCCAGGGAAAGTTTATGATAGACATGTACAAGAAGGACAATTTACCCTAAACACACTGGTTGAGATGCATTTGGATTTGAAAGATGGAGAGCAAGGAGGCGCTTTTGATCCAACCTACACCTGGCACTTGCAAGTAGATCTGCATATGGAATCCAAGATCTGATCTACACTAGGAACCCCATGACTTACACATACATTGCAACCCAACTTGTAATTCAATGAATTGATTTTGAATTTGGACCCAGTCTACTCAAATATCGCAACCTGATCTGCAAATTCATTCTCTCAACTAGATATCACTTTTGTTCCCTATTCTTGGAATTTTCCGTACCTCCCATGACTTTCTTATCTAATCTTTAATTGTGATTATGTGTCTAAATTCCTTGTCCTAAAGCTTTGGCATTGTGCAAATATTAATAAATTGAAACCTTCCTAACCCCACAATGACCTTGACCCACTATGGAGTCTAATCACTTAAGATTTTGATGGATAAAAAAGACAACTATTGAAAAGAGAAACTCTGAGGTGCACAAACATGATAGAGAATTACAAAGTTGGTACAATGTTGAAGCACAGTTTTATTTTTTTCCCATTTGTGTCCATCATGTTGCTTGACCTTATATGTTTTTGGGATGTTGAATTCATTCTACAAAAAAAACATAGGAGAAAGTTGAAAGTATTTTCATTTTGAATCACAATTTCATTTCCTTCATTTGTGTCCATTGTGTGGCTTGATCGTACATTTTTGAGATGTTGAGTTCATTATATAAGGGGATGGGTGAGAGTTCTTTGCATTTGACATGATTTTAATTTAATTGTGTCTTCTTATGTAGAGGAACTTTATTGAGAGCATGGTTGGATATTCCATATTGTGTTACCTTCTTCAGGTATATCTCCCGCATAGGATTGTTTTACCATTGTTCAAGTCAATAAGAAGTTTACACCCGGTGATGCTTTTGATTTATTTGTGTACAAGGATAAAATATGGAAAATTAGAAAAAGGCAACCTACAAACATTCATAAATTAGGGGTATGGTCCATTTAGGATTTTAAATTATGGAGCATTACAAGTTCTTTTTCTTGCTTTCTCATGCTTCTTATCTTGTTGCTTCCCTATCTTCTCGAGTAGGTTGGTGCTTGCTAGCCAGAAACCAACACTGAAGAAATTAAACAGGGCATGGCCTTTAGATCAAATACATATTTCTACTACTTTTTAGCATATTTGTGTATTGGCATTTCAAGGAGTTGATAGTTTTTAAGATTTTTTTTTTGAACTCTACAACAATCTTAATGTGTGTGTGATACTAATTAATATGCTTCAAATAGATCACTCTTAAATCGTAACATATATGGATATAAAAGAAGCATTTTTTTGAAGAATATTTCAAGTGATACTAAGTTGAAGATCATGACCACACTTTACATTCATGTGACATGAGTTGGTGGACTCTGCAAGTCAAAGAATATTGAACCCTAACTTGCATGGAAGTGGGTATGGATGATGATACAAAACCACAAAGATTTTTCAGAACTCAGGATATGGATATTAGGAAACAACATGTAAACTGTATCAGAGCATGATCTTGGCCAGCTATGGGGAAGGTAGTAAGATCATGGAGGTTTTAGTGATGCATGCACAATGTTGGAAATACTGAGAGGGGGGTGAATCTGTTTTTATTTTTAATTTTTATTTTTACTAGTTAAGATCACTTATAATTAGAACACATAATGAAAAATAAGAATATATAATTATATTAATAAGGAATAATGAGGACTTCAATCCTCTTCTTTTCAATAAATCAAGTACATTATAGTGTAGAGCTCCAACCCTAGATGAAGACACCAATCTCCAATCACCCAGGCTCCAACCCGTACTTTTCCAAGCACCGACTTTGAATACACGAGGCTCCAACATCTAGGGATCCAACCTTATCTACCCAAGGCTCCAACCTTGTCACTTTGAGGGACCAACCTCTTGGGCTCCAACCTTATCTCTGGTACAAACTCCAACCTGGTCTTCTTGAGGACTCCTATCCTCTAGGGCTTGAACCCACAACTTAAATTCTTCAATATGGATTCAATGATTCTTCACATCTCCCAATATCTTTTGCAACAAGCCTTGATAATATCTTCACCTTCAGCACCGCCCTCAATCGATCCAAGGCAGCTAGCTCATCAATGGCAACTTTGTCTTCTTAGAAGTTGTCACTACTACTCTTCATGTCACCCAAATAATTTCTCCAAGGTTACCTCACGATGACTTCAATAATGTATCATTGTCTCCAAGGGTGTCTAAAATATTAGATTTACATTGCTTCCTAACAAGATGTCTTCAAGTCTATAGGCGTCTGTCCAAAACTGCTCTAAGTCTGCTCCAACAATGTTCAATAATTCTTCTCAAAGGTTGCTCTAAAAAGGTTCAATTAATATTATTTAGGGGATGCTCAGACCTTGCGTTCTTCAAGTCTTTAAGGGTTGAATAACCAAAAGTTTGAGTGTTTATGTTACTGTATTTTAGAGCCTCCTTATTTATCCTTCCATAGGCCTAACAAATACTGCTCCAAAGTCTGCAATTCCACATGTCACTGTGGTATCCTAGCTTTAGTGATAATTATCACTGGTTCGAGCTCCTTTGCACAAGTATGAAATGTAGTCCAAGATGGAGACTGAGGTGAGGTGAAGTAACTAACTGTCTATCCTTGATATTTTCTTCTCCACAGGTGAAACTGAGCCCTCTCCATGTTTTGGTAACAAGTACGAGTCTTTGAAATGAGTTATCACGGGTCTCCACAAGATATCTGATCTTCCAAGAGATGACCATTGGTAAGTTATTAATTGAGCCTCCAAAAGAGGGAATATTATTTATCTCAAGGTCTGAAGTCCTGTCTATTGTACGAGATATCAAGTGACTGTGTCTTGATATATCAGTGAGTTTTCTGATGAAAGATCTAAAGTGTATGGATGTAGAGTAAACGGATTTTCTGGGCCTCCTCTTCCACAAGTCTGAGACACCTTTTCTCAAGTCTAAGTTAATGTGCACAAGTTTGTACCTTCACATAGTCCAAGCCTCTTCAACTGTGGTTGTTACAGGTTTTCAGTAGCTCCAAAGATTTGTAGCAAGGTTTGCACCACAAATCTGATCCTATCTATGCTCACTAATCCAAGTTATTTAGGTAGATTGTTTGATATCTTTGAAAGGTGAAACAGGTCCAAAGATTTTGATGATAGGATTGAGGTACTATAAACATAGATCTGAGCTCAAAAGGTGTCCGATAAGTGACTATATAAGATGCTGAGTCTAGACACTTGCTGACTGAGATCTGCACTTCAAGACTGTATTCCAACAGTCCGAGATTAGTATTACTTCCATAGGTGAAGTCTATTGTCTGAGTTTGAGAAGAATAGCCCAAAAATACTCCTCGGTCTCTTTGGTTCATGAGATGTGAAAACCTTTCTGTATTTCTGTAATTATCTTCACCGAATTGCTTGCTTGAAATGAAGTGTTTCAACTTGTATTTATAGTAGTTTTTTACTTTTAACGAAGAGATACATCTCTTGGTAGTGAGGCTGACATATACAGGTAGGCTTAGGTTAGCTAACAAAGAAAATACATTATTCCAACTTGTAAATTCATTTTCTTTTAAACAATAAGGAGTTAGAGGGTGAGTTGTAGCTCGTTGGAAAGAGAACACTATCCTATACAAGATGGTGCCAATTCTTAAAAGAGGTAATTTTTCCATCAATAAATTTATATTTTTGTGAATTGTCATCATTACAAGTAGTAATGCAAGCTCTGAGCAGGGTGCTGCAAGTGTTGCACTGAGTACTGAAGGTAGTGATCATGATCAAGATGATGTAGGGATGGAGTGTGGCAAAATCTTGTTTCTGCATGTTCAAGAGGAAGCTTTTGCCATTGATAAGGTGGAGCTAAAAGTTGAAGATGCTCAATCTAATTCTTTAGGCTGTGGCAGGAATCAACAGGAAGATCTTGAATGCAATGGAATTGAGAATGTAATTCTTGTAGATATAAGTGGAAAAAATATAGTTGTTGTTATGGATGATAATAGTTCTAACTACTGTCAAAATGTTGATGTTAGTTATACTCAGCTTAATGATCCTTTGGCTAACATGGTTGAAGTTAGGGTCATTGATTCATATTTTCAAAGAAAAGAAGATGCTATAATTGGCAATGATTACTCAACAGATAGTTCTTTTGTGGATATTCATGAGGATTTGTTGGTAAACAATCCCAGTCCGAACACAAATAGTGATATCACCTGGGAGTATCTTCAAACTGCCCTGCAAAGTGACATAGAAACCAAAAAAAGTAGAAACCCTACTGTAGCTAAAGTAAAAACTTGTTTATGTCTAAATCTACTGAAAATCAAGATACTCAAACTAGTTCAGTTCCAGTGCATCAACTAAAGTCTACAGAAAAACAAGCTATTCAAAGTGGTTTAGTTCCAATGCAATGATTAGTAGACTGTGAATCAAGGTGCATGCAGGACAACAACTTTGTTGAATCTACTGTTGGGATTGGAAAACAAGTTGTTGTACACAAGTTAAGAGAGGATAACCAATAGGACAATATGTCTAAATTAAAAGGGAATGAGAGTTTTATGAATTTCGAGAGTATAGATGATACTAGGTATATCACAATTATACCCTCACACGATTCTAGTGGATTCCTTCAACTACAGGTGAGCCCGATAAAATAGTCAACTATATCAACCCACAAAATGGATTGGTCTACACACTCCATCAAATCCATAACCTTAATTAACAGGGGTCATTAGGGATAAACCCAACTAAGAATATAGCTCTATTTCTTTTTTCGATGACTCTCTATGTAAGTTATTCCTCGGTCACCCCCAACTAAGATAAAATGTGAATAGAATTGAAAAAGAAGGAGATGTAGCTCACAGGTGAGGCCTGCACCTGGAGACTACACTCAGAACAGAGAGATCACTCTCATACACTCTACATTCATGAATGAAAGATTACATCATTAAGTACAACACTAGGAATTAGGAAGTTGCAACCAAACCCTAAACTCTAGGAACTAATCCTAAACTAGGGAGATACGTTACAACTTGTGTAACCATTTTCTCCATTAATACAAAATAATACAATTATTTTCAACTCCCCCCCTTAATGGAGAAAGGGTTGTCCTGGACTCCTAGCATCCCTCTAAACAATTCAAACTTCACATGTGCAAGAGGCTTTGTAAAAATATTAGCCATATTGTCACAAGTTTTACAATATTCAACAATAATTTCTTTTGATTGTAGTTTCTCTCTGACAAAATGGAACTGAGTGTCTATATGTTTGTTGTTTTTATTAAACATTGGATTGTATGCCAATTTAATGGTGCTCTGGTTGTCGCTTTTGATGAAAGTGGAATTCTTCTGTTCTTTTCCTGCATCTTTGAGAAACCTTCTCAACCAGATCGCTTCACATGTCGCTGCACATAATGCTTGATACTCAGCTTCACACGAAGACAAGGCTACAGTACTCCGCTTCTTTTTGCTCCATGCTATGACCCCAGATCTTATGCTGAATGCATAACCTGTGATGGACCTTTGATCATCCAAGTTACTTGCCCAGTCTGAATCTGAAAAACCTTCTAGAATAACATCAGATGCGTCAATGTATAAAATGACATAGTTAACAGTACCACAAAGATACCTCAACACACTTTTTGCTGCTACCCAATGAATTTCAAGCGGTTTTGACATGAATTGGCTCAACACACTAATAGAGTATGCCAAGTCAGGTCTGGTTGTTGTGAGATATATCAAGCTACCAACCAGCTGTCTATACATTGTAGCATCAACCTCTTTAGTGCCATCGTCACTGCACAACTTCAGATTCTGCTGCAAAGGTGTGGCTGCTGATCTACACTGATCCATACCAAATTTTTCCAATAGATTTTTGGCATACTTCCTTTGGGTAAGAAAAGTTTGCCCAGTATCTCTGCATACTTCTAGTCCCAGATAGTAATGAAGGCTTCCGAGATCTTTCATCTCAAAAACTTGTGCCATAAGCCTTTTGATTCCTCTGATTAAATCATCTGCATCTCCTATTATAATCATGTCATCTACATACAAAGAAATCAGAATAATCTTCCCCTGCTTATTGTACTTGGTATGCAAATTTGGGTCATTTAAACTTCTATGAAAGCCATACTCTAAAAAGAAAGGATCAAACTTTTCGTACCAAGACCTGGGTTCTTGCTTTAAGCCATATAAAGCCTTTTTCAATCTGCAAGCAAGATGTTCCTGCCCTTACTTTACAGACCCTTCTGGCTGTACTAAGTAAATTTCCTCTTTTAACTCACCATTTAAAAATGCAGATTTAACATCAAGCTGGTGTAGCCCCCAATTATATTTAGTAGCTAAAGAAATAAGCATTCTGATTGCATTTAAGTTTGCTACAGGTGCAAAAGTATCATCAAAGTCTATACCTTCCTGCTGTGAATATCCTTTTGCAACCAGCCTAGCTTTTAATTTCTCTATACTTCCATCTACATTCATTTTTGGTTTAAATAACCATTTACATCCTATGGGTGTTTTATTCTTAGGCAGTTCAACTAAATCCCAAGTGTCATTTCTAAGAATAGATTCTATCGCTTCATTCATTGTAGCCCTCCACTCCTTAAATTGATTAGCTTCTTTGTAATTAGTGGGCTCTACAATGTTCAAAACATTTGACATCAAAGCATAGTCTCTCAATTTTAATGGTTTTTGAGTCTCCCTAGCTGATCTCCTTGGTAGGGGACTTACCTCAAATTTGTTTTCTTCAGATCTAAATGGGCTTGCATTATCACCTACTTCCTGTTATTCTTTTTTCTCTTGTTTTTGCTACTACTCTCTTTCATCCTTGCTATTTTCATCCATCAACAATGGAATGTGCCAATCATCACCAATGTCATCTTTCCCGTCCTGTACCTGTTCATGAAACACTACATCCCTGCTTGCAAATGTCTTACCAGACTCAGGATTGAATAATTTATATGCTTTACATTCTGTGCCATAACCAACAAAGATGCATTTAACTGCTTTAGGGTCTAATTTCTTCCTATCAGCTTTGGGTATATGGGAAAATTCTTTTGACCCAAATACTCTTAGATGGTTTACTGTTGGTTTGTATCCATATAGAGCTTCAAAAGGAGTTTTGAAGCCAAGATACCTGGTAGGACTTCTGTTCTTCAAATATACAACAGTATTAATAGCCTCTGCCCAAAAACTATTAGACAGACCCTTACCTTGTAACATGCTCCTTGCGCACTCCACTAAGGTTCTGTTTTTGCACTCTACAACTCCATTCTGCTGTGGTGTGTGTGGCACTGTAAACTGCTAAACAATCCCATGAGATTTGCAGAATTTCATGAATTCCCCTAGCTTGTGTTCTCCCCCTTGATCAGATCGGAGAATTTTTATACTCTTACTAAACTGTTTTTCCACCAAGGTTTTAAATTCTATAAAGCACTGGAAAGTCTGACTTTTCTTACTCAGAAAATAAACCCTTGAATATCTAGTGCAGTCATCAGTAAATAACAGAAAATAATACGCTCCTCCTAGCGACCTTGTCTGCATAGGTCCACATATATCAGTGTGCACTAGTTCTAAAATATTTGTTTCCTTCCTCCTATCATGCATAGGAAACTGTTCTATATGCATTTTACCTAAGGCACAACCATCACAATTTAATTGAATATTACGAAACATAGGGAGCCCCTCAACCATACCTTTCTTCTGCAATAGCATGAGGTCTTGCAAATTCAAGTGACCGAATCTCTGATGCCAGAGTTGTTTGGCTGTCGATCCTCTTACAACCATGGCTCTCTTTGATATACTCTTTACATCCAGCCTGTATAGGCTTCCAACGCGCATGCCTGTTGCAACTATTTCTTTCCTACAATCCTTTATCACACAATGAGTCTTGAAGATCTCGACTTGCATATCTTGATCAGTCATCATGGATACAAATATCAGATTTTTCTTAATTTCAGGTACATATAAAACATTTTTAAGGTGACTAATTTTTCCATTTGGTAGCTTGACTGGAATCACCCCATAACCTTTAATCTCATATCCACTATCATCTCTTAAATATATTTTTGATCTGTATGTACTTTCTTCAAGACTATCAAAAAATTCCTTTTTACCTGTCATGTGAGAGGATGCAACGGAATCGACATACCAAATATCATCCTCATTAGACGCTGAAAGGGCAGAGTCAACTGTGAACAGTCGAAATTCATGACTGAAATCTTTATCTTCTTCAACAAAGTATGCTCTGTGCTTTGCACTTTCCTGCTTCCTCTTTGCATCATCAACCTGCTTCTTAAAGCATACATTCTGTACATGATCCTTCTTTCCACAATAATAACATTTCTCTACAGGATTATTTGCAAGCATACCTTTATATGGACTCTTCTGCGATGTTCCTCCTTTCTGCTGTGATTGGTGTTGTGGCTGCTTCCCTTTGAATGATCGACGTTTCGCCATCAGCGCAAGATCATCACTCTGGGGGTTCAGGTTCTGCCGCCGCTCCTCCTCTTGCAGCAAGATCCCTGTCAGATCTTCAAATGTGGGCGCTTTATCCCTTGCCACCAATCCAGTGACAAACATTTGAAATTCATCATGCATCCTGTTCAGTGTGATTGAGACAAGATCAGAGTCAGACACCAACTCTCTGATGTCCCCCAATGCGTCTTTCACATCTTTAATTCGCGCAACAAATGCAACAGTAGTCTCACTTTCGTCCATCCTCATTGAAAATAACTTGCTTTTAAGTGCCATAATTCGACTTGTGTTCTGGGTCTGATACAAATTTTTGATGGTCGTCCAGATCTCTGCGGACATTTTACAGTCTCTGACGTGCGGGATAATGTTGACCTTCATGGACATCTTCAACAAAACTTTCTTCTTGTTCTCTCGTTTATCCCATTCTTGCTCCTGTGTCCCTGCGTTTGGCCTCCGATCATCACCTGTAACTATGGACCAAGCATTCGCACCCTCAAGTAAGGTCTGGATCTTAAACTTCTAGTTCGTGAAGTTAGATCCATCAAGTTTTCCAAACTCGTGGAGATAAGATTCCATCGTATTACTCATTCTGATCAGATCTACAAAATGAACCTACCCAACAGTAAAAAAAAAAATTGATACCTGTAAAATCAATCTGTCACTTTTCTGCTACTGATCTGCAATCTTTGACAAATCTACAAAATCAATCCCACTCCGATGAGCAAATTCGTTGTTTTTCAATACAGCCTAATCAAAATTGATCCGATCTGCCTCTGCTGGATAGATTCACAACTTCTCTGACCTGCTCCACTCGCAAATCGTCAAACGAAGATGACGCTTCCCATAGAACCCCTTGAAGGTGAATTGACACGCTCCCGAGCAAAAAACCCACGCCCAGATGAAATCGGTGCAAGGCAAAATTCTTGGCGCGATTTTTCCGTGAAATTCCACGCCAGTCTGGTATTTTGGCATGGCGGCGCGATTAATGGTCGAACAGAGGCACCAGTTTTTCTTCCTGACGCGACTGTTAACGCGAAAAGAGCGACAACTCCCTTCTACTCAGAAATTAAAAAAGATCTGAGTCCGAACCAGGTGTTCTGTAGTCCACCTGCTCAATTGAACACAAATATCTTGTGTACACGCGGCCACAAAGGCACCTCAAGCCACACAGGCAATTCTGCCACAAGGGCAAGCTGGCCACAAAGGCACTTCAGCCACAAAGGTGATAAAAGACCAGGCTCGCCCAATCTGAGCTCTGATACCAAGATAAAATGTGAACAAAATTGTAAAAGAAGGAGATGTAGCTCACAGGTGAGGCCTGCACCTGGAGACTACACATAGAACAAAGAGATCACTCTCATACACTCTACATTCATGAATTAAATTTTACATCATTAAGTACAACACCAAGAATTAGGAAGTTGCAACCAAACCCCTAAACTCTAGGAACTAATCCTAAACTAGGGAGATACGTTACAACTTGTGTAACCATTTTCTCCATTAATACAAAATAATATAATTATTTTCAACTGACTGAACTTAAGTGAACCTCCGCCAAGTGGCAAATTGTGCATGCAAAGGTTATGAATGCCACTAATTTACCAAAGGTTGGTTCTCAACTTAGATGATCTTTAAATTATTTGAAGAGTTAAGGTGTGAAGAGAATGCGTTGACTTCTCACTCTGCTAATGCATGCTTAACAAAACAAACAAAGACTAGGGTATTGCATCAGTCAAGCAATAGGAGTTTGGATATAGAGAACTCTGTATTTAATTCTGTGGTATCTTTACTCCAACTACAAAATCACAGAGTGACACAATCCAATCTCCAGTTCATAACGAGGATTGTGCTATAGAAATTGGCATTGATTCCTTTATAGATGTTTTTGAAAGTACAAATGTCATGCAATTTGGTGCTTCAGATCATGCTACACCTGTAGCTGAAGATAGAACATGTATAAATCAAAGTGTAGGCTTAGAGAATTTAAAAGGAAGAGACCCCATTTGTCTTTCACTGGAGTCAGTTTCATGATAACCCTCTATCTATCAAAATGGATGGGAATGTGGACAATATCCTAGTATCAAGAATTATGAGCAAAGAACAATGTTGTTAATTTGATTCCAATATAATATTGGAAGCACATGAAGAAATACATGCTTTTATTGAAAGTTGTGATTTGTCTCTGAATGGACATTCCTCTTCTGAACAAGCAGGAGAAAATGCATTTAGAGATTCCAAGCAGGTAGTTCACAGCCTCCTGAATATGATAAAGAAAGAGCAGAAAATGGTTGTGATTTGTTGTTGTTTAGAAATAATAGCTCCCTGCACATCTCAGCTTATACAATTATCTCACACGATGACAATAATAATCAAGAAAGGCTGGAAGATGGCTTGCAAGAAAATGACAGGAGCTGTCAGATTGAAGCTACACCTTCCCTTGTTGATTAGAGTAATTCAGAGATGCTGATAGAGACATCTTTGTTGGCCACAACAAAAAATAATACTCAGAGTGAAGATGTAAGCACAAAACATCCCGAGCCAGATAGTTGTAAGGATGGACCTGGTTATGTTTCATAAGGTATGCTCCTGTCTACATTCTTTATCTTTTAGTAATGGTTCCACATGTGAAACCTATGGTTTACTCGTCTTGTATTTCAAGTTATTTGTTTCCTTTCAGTTGAAACAATTAGTAATTGGTTGAATCTAATTTAGTAGTATCAGTGGGTAATCATACTTGAAAATAGGATGTTTGTTCAGATGGTATGTAAAAGGAAGTTTAGAAGTTTACCATCACACATGGTGTTTGGAGGGAGATTAAGAGAAATTAACAATGTTACTATGTTTGACCTTTAACTGTGCTTATACACTTTAACGTTTCTATTCTCTTGTCCCACGGTCCTTTGAAGAGTTCAGAAAAACCATATTTTTGGTTTTTAGTTACAGTTAAATTGTGGAACTTACCCATCCCAAACCTTTCACTTATTGCATGTTCTCCAGTTTACCATAGATTTTCTTGGCTTTAAGAATCCTATATGTGAAGTTGTTTTATAACTATATTCAAAATTAGGAATCTTTACCTGTTCCTGAATCTGACTGACATGCCGATTTATTAAATGAATTAGGCACATGTTGTTCTTCTTTTAGTCTACTCCAAATTATAATCATGCTTTTTTGTTATATCGTTTCACATTCATGCAAGGAGAGTAAAGAGCTAGGATATAGACTTCATATTGTCCTAGAGAGATTTTTGAAATGAGCCCTGCTAAGGTAGAGAATAGGTAGGGATCCAAGCTTCTTAGAAACAAGCAGGCCACAAGATATGTGATTTCAAGAATCCATTTTTCTTTGTCAAAGTAGTGCCTTTTAATAAATGTAACTGACTACACGGATCCAATTTATTTAGCTTGGATTTGAGGCTTGGACTATGGATAGTTCATTTTTCACTGTCAAAGTGAATTTGTGTGGTGCAATTAAACTAAGTTTACCACTTTCAAACTATTTTGTTTTTTCAAGAAAAACATTTGTTTAAATATACCCTTCCATGAGAAATTTCTTGAATTCTAATAGAAGAAAAGTAAATTTTCTATTTTGAATTGCAGCAGAAGTAGACTGCTCTTTTGATCAATGCTGACTAAAGCTAGAATGCTCGAATTTTGGATATGGTTGATCTGAAGGGCTTTGGATTGGAATCAATCAAGGGCATATGGACTGTGGGTTTCAGATATATAAGTGAAACAAGTTCATCCTTAGTGCCCTACCACATGTTAATTCCTGACACTGAGGCAACTATTGCTACAAATCTTAAATGAAATCTAGTGTGTATGAGATTCATTTCATATCGTGACCTCACTTTCATCATGAAAAAAAAATTTAAAGAACTGAAGAAGCTATATTTTAATTTTTGCCAGGACAGTGTCTCAACATAATTACCAAGAAGAAATATCGGGAATAAAAGTGGAGGACAAAAAACATTTTATGGTCTCTGAAATTTTATTCATCAAGTATCGTAGAATCAGGTTTTAATGGGACAGAAGGAAATTAGAGTGTTTCAAGTTTCAACACACTTGGATGTCTTTAATATAATGCAATATGTTGCAACATATACTATGTTCCAAACTAATTTAACATTTCTGAAACAAACCCAAAATTGGTATCGAAACTTAATTTATTTGAATTGTATTCATTGGATATCAAAAGTGATGTTTGCATGGGGGAGAGTGAAATTAAAGTGTACTGACAGTAGCTACAGTGACACACTTTGATGACATAAACTCTGATTCTTTCTCAGGATTTTCAATCTATTTCTTTGAGAGTAAATTGTCTAACAAATTCTATGGTCTGGAATCCCGAGATGAATATAACATGTTCACCATGTTGAAAAGTAACTAAGTACATAATGGTTTCTTTCCAGATCATTTTGCTTCTATCCTGGATTACTAATCTCTGCATGACATATTTCTTGGAAGGAAGATGATTACCAATATCAGCCAAGACATCTTGATTTGAGCATGTATTCATGTTTTTCACAGTCATTGTGGATGACACTGGTTACCTGAAATCAAAATTATGCATTAATTTCATTGAACTAATGCTATTGCCAAGTTGAACAAAAGGTGCAGTACAAGTTTCAATTTTTAAAATGCTAAGCAATAATATGTGGGATGCTACCTTTGTAACAATCAAATATTTATGGGAGTTCAAGGTGATTCTGTTCCAACCACCTATAGATCTTAGTCAAGTATTGCCTTGTGATTTTGTTCTTTAGTCCCTTAGGTACACCTTATTTAGTATCATTTCAAATTCAAATATTTAGGACCTACAATAATACTAGTTAGATGAATGAGAGTAACTCAAATTTTTATATTAGGAAGTTTATTTACGTGGATTCTAATAATGAGATCCATGTGTACTAAATTACGTTTGAGTAATATATTCTTACTACTCAAACTAATAGTAATCAAGTGTCAGGAGAAACCGAAGTGATATCATTGTTGTGCATATTAATATTTAGAAAAGGAAACACATGCTAAAGAATTGTTATCCAAACTTATGTATACCCTATATCACCATATAAGTGAGAACCTTGGGTGGGTTTTACTTTGGACAATTCACTTATTTAACCGAAATTTCATTTTACGGATTTTATCCATGGGGTTAGTGATGTCAACTAGTGGAGGGTTTATCGTAAAAAGAGACCCTAGCTTCCTAAAATATTATTTATGGAAAATCCTTTTTAGATATGGAGATATTTTAATTTTTGAGGTGGGGATATAGGAATTATGCTCAATGTTAATCATTATTTTGCATTCTTCATGTAATAGTTTTGGGTGCATTAATGTTTTTGCAGTAGTTCAATACATGCCATGGGATGCCATTGTTGTTCTAGAATGGTGCATTAATGGAGGGAGAAAACACAATATCCATGTTGGAAGAGTGAAAAGCATTAATTTAGCTAGTGAAGTTGATACCATAATAGCCTTATGGGCAGAGAGTTGAGCCTAATCACATGACATCCCCTTGGGGTGAGCGTTGATACAATGACGAAGATCCTTTACCTATCCACTAGTTAGTGAAGATGGTTACCAATATCAGCCAAGATAGGTTGATTTGAGCATGTACTCATGTTATGCACAAGCATTATGGATGACACTAGTTTACCTGAAAGCAAGATCATGCATTAATTTCATTGAACCAATGTTATTAACAAGTTGAAAAAAAGGTGTAGTACAAGTTTCAATGTTGAATATGCTAATCAGTAATATGTGGGATGATGCCTTTGTAAGAATCAAGCATTAATGGGAGTTCAAGGTGATTCTGTTCCAACCACCCATAGATCTCAGTCAAGTATTGTCTTGTGATTTTGTTCTCCAGTCCCTCAGGTCCACCTTATTTAGTATCATTTCAAACATTTGTACAAACTTTGTCAGCTGATAGGTACTCCAATAAGAAATTGAGCACAACACCAACACTTGTAGATTCAACATGTATGATTAGAAAGTTCACACGAGTCCTTCCTATTATCACTTTTTACTTCTTTTGATGCATGTGAAAGAATCGTTTAGGTTGACCCTAAGTAACTGTTAGCGCTCAAATCCGCCTTAGGCTGAAATAAGGCAAGACTGAAGGCCACATCAAACGACGCTCAGCCTCGTAGCTAGCCCTATGAGGACAGGAGAGGGCTCTCTCCGGGTCAAACTCGACAAAATATAATCGAAAAGGCTTGAGATGACTGAATTGATGACTGATTTTAGGCTAGGTATTAAGTACACAGAATTTAGGATTGATTTTTTATGATTTTGTTGAAGTCAAGGGAAAGGCAATTTTGGGTGCGGGGATGAGGCACAGTTTTTGCAGAGGTCCACTTGGGGCAAGATAGGAAATTGTTTTG
>APFE030641699.1:0-54816 GCA_000404065.3 Pinus taeda | reverse complement strand
ATGGATTCTACCTTAACACTTCGTTTGCTTAATAAGAGAAGATTCAATAGAGATAATGATTCACATACACAACTTACAAATATTGAGAGAAAAACACCATCAAGACATAAAGCCACATGGATCCAAGTAGTGCTGCAAAACCCTGGTCTTCCTTTGCCAAAAATGCTGGTAAAATATGTACAATATAGTCTCAAAACTATCCCAAGAGTCCAACCCCTGCTACTGAATGAAAAATTACATATATATACCAAGCCAAACCATTCCCTAACCTCTAGGGGTTGAGCTCCTCTTTCTAGGAGCTGTTTCAACCAATTCTAAACTAAGCACTACAAACTAGGCAATCAAAACAACTTGCCTCTATAAGCTAGGAAACCAATTCATTCATTAATTTTTTGCCATTTTATGAATGAATCTTCTAGAATAGGTAAAAAAGTGTCATGTCAACATGAAATTACATCAATTACATCAAAGAGGATTAAAAATCCCACCAAAAAGTCAAAACTAGTCAATGCTGCGTTTTCCTGAGCTGAAGGTGCAAAACTGGCAAATTTTCTCAACGCGTAGCGCGCCTTTCAGGCCACTTGTGAGGTAATTCCTAGCATCCAAATGAGGCACACGTGGGCTTTTTGGAAAGGGATGGATGTATACTTTCCAACCCAAGTGGAATTTCTCAATTTGGTGGCCATTTACCCCTCCAAAATTGCAATCTCCCAAGATTGCTTCCTGTGTGTCCAAAAAGTGGGAGAAGGTCATTTTTTGCTTGTTTTTTGACCTTTTGGGGGCTCAAATCTCCATGAAACTTCTTGGAAGTGGCTGAGCAAATGTATTTTGTCATGCAAAATCCAAAAATGCAAACCTTTCTTGAAATGGACCTCCCCAACTTAAGGGTAGCGCGCGGCGCGCTACGCGTTGAGGGCAAAAACCTATTTTTGACAAAAAATTTCAAAAATGACCAAAATTGCTCCAAATTATCTAAATTTTGAGCTGAGGGTGTATCATTGAGTGCCATGCTCCCTCAAGGTGGCTTCAGCCAAAATCTGAAGTGGATCGGGCCTTTTCCTCCGTTTTAGTGCCTTGGCCAATCGTCTCTTGAGTACCTTCATTTTTGCTTTGCACACATGCATGCGTGCCCAATAATGATTTTTCATGTGGCGGAGCATATCTTTGTCCCTGTTTTCCTTGGCTATCAACTTTTCTAAATGAGTATTCACTTGAATGAGCATAGATTCCCGATCGATAGGTGTCAAATCGCCGGGTCTCCTACGGGCCAATTCCTAGTCTTCACGAATCTTCTGCTGCTCATAAAACTCGTGCTCATCTTCGAACTGTTTGTTGCGCTTCTCTAAATAGTTAATCACCCATTTTTCCATCTACAATTTCTTGTGCAGCGACTCATTCTCGGCCCTTTGCTCTCGGATGATCTCCTTGAGCTCTGAGGCAGGAGAGCTAGCATCAATATCAATGACATCTGTGTCCTGACCTCTTGAAGGACCCTCATCAATCATGGGCCTCTTGCCCCTGTCCTGATCCTGTACCTGTGCTGAAGAAGATGGCGAGACTCCTTCCACATGATGTGGAGATAGTACTCGCTGTGTCGATGAAGTCAACGAGACCCCTTCCACCTCAAGAGGAGATAGTACTCGTCGTGCAGCTGCAAATAAGGCTCTGGGGCCTTTCTGATATGTTACATATGTTGGAGCATCAACATGCTCGGTCTCATGAATGTCAGATTGCTGTGAAGGCCCCTCATGAATGTCAAACTGCTGTGAAGGCCCCTCATGAATATCAAACTGCTGAGAAGGCCCTCCCTCATCATGGACAATCTCAGGAGGTGGGTGTGCCACTGTGAAGAAGTCGCGAGAAATGAAATCCTCCCATGGAATACCTTGCTGTGCCAACTGATGCATCACTATGATATCGATCAGTGCATAATGATATATACTTTTGAGTTGCTGTGAGGGGTTCTTCCTTTGCACTACGGGCACCATCTTTTCTATATTCCGGCACATGAAAAATGGAATGTTCATCATTCGTACCCGGGTAAAATGCATCAACAAATGGATATGGTATGAATATAAACGTGAAAATCTTCCCTCACAAGTAAAATAGCACATAATAAGCCTCATCAAGGGTGCATACTCCTCCCTTAGGAATCTGAAAGGAAAAATAGCAGTAAGGTGCCTCATGCATCCGGGTTTGATGTATGGTTGATAATGAAATTTGTCTAGCAGCTTGCGCTTGGTCCACTCTTCCCCAACATTTGGTATCCCGGTGGCTTGAGCAACAATTTCAGGTGATAGGGTGAAATCCACTCCTGCAAGGTTCACATGGACATTGTGCAAATGTAGGACAAACAAGCGGAACAGTTCTCTATGGTGTTGAATTTGTGAGATCCTCTCACAATATCCAAAGCATGATTGATACTGAAAACATGACATTGCAAGTGGACAGGCTTGCAATTGAGCCAAAGAGGTGGGCTCCTCCCTGACATGCCGACCACCTTTACCACCCTTGTGATGCCTCCTTGGCACCTCTATCTCCGGAGTTGAATCACGGTCATCACTCTGTTCATAATCTGATTTGGTTTCTGACATGGTTTTGGAGGCAAAAGGACTGAAATGTAATGTTGACTTTGCACCCAATGAACTGTTGTTTGACTTTTTCAAATGCTGCAATGTGCTTGAGAGAAAAATTGATTTGATGGCTTGCTGGCAATTTGTTGAGCAGAAAACCCAACGCGTAGCACGCCTTGCCCAACGCGTAGCGCCCCTCTGACGCGTAGCGCACATGCAGAATAACACTGAGAAAAGCTCCCTGATGCATAGCGCGCCCTTCCTGACGCGTAGCGCACCTCTGAAACTGCCCACTTTGCTCAAGAACTCCTAAAATCGCCTTTGCAAGGTTTCACTTAGCTTGTGAGAGGAAAATGAGTTGCTAATGAAGAATGATGTGCTTTTATAGGCTTCCTTTAGATTTTCATTTGCCCAAAACCCACTTTATAATGTTTTGAATGTTGACACTTTTTGAATTAATTGGCTCTAACTTTTGGTTTCTTTTCTTTGAAAAATTGGTTGAAATGATGATTTTTTCTGAAATTTTTTTGCAGGTATAGCTTCTAAGGTGCTTTAGCAAAGGAGACCAAGGCTGCACTTCGACATTTGGAGAGTTTGAAATTTTTAGAAAACATGAGATAATGACCTTTGTTTTGCAAAAACAGAGTTTTGAAAACAAGGTGAAAATTTAGCTGTAAAATAGTGAGAATTGTTGAAATGATGCTTTATGAAGGACATCCCTCTGGCCTGCTGGTCCTTTATGAGCTCTCAAGACAAAAATTGACTCAACCCTAGACCTAAGACCTCGAAATTTAAAACAAGATAAATGACCCTTTGAAGATTTTATTCACTCAAACAAACCTGAACCAGCAGTGCCAAACAGGACGGGAATAAAAGACACAAACTCCTCCAGCAGAGTTATGGCATGCCTAACGGAATGCAACATGATCACACTGGTGGGACACTTAAACATGAAATGCAAAGAGTTTTTATCTCTGGTGGAGGGCTACTAGACTGACTCTAACAGATCCCACCAATTCCAATTTGATATGTTTTGATCTAGAGAACCATGTTCCATGGCTCCCTCATCAGATTACCTTCCTTATTTAGGTAATAATTAATGAGAATACCATCCACCACACTTTCATCGATGGAGATGCTTCCACCTACATCATGTAAATTGCATGTTAGAAGGCTATTGGTTCCCCTACACTGAACCGGTCTCCAAACACTTTGGAAGCTTTCAATGGGCACGATTCATGACCCTTCAATGTCTTACCTAACCTTGCCATCAACCTGGAAGGTAAGACAAACGAGTCAAAGTAGAAATTGTTGATGCCAATCTCAATTATAATCTTCTACTCGACCGAAGTTGGACTCAAGCCATGCATGTTGTGGCCTCCTATTTGTTTCACGTGGTTTGTTTTCCCCATTAAGGGAAGATTACCACCATCGATCAACTATCTTTCTTTGCCTCTTCCTCCTCGGATGGTAATGTTCTGTATGTCAAGCACTCTGGTGCTTCCTATGAGAGTGTGGGGGCGGGTCTCTTCAAAGATTCTGCCTTAATGGGAATTTTTCCACTCCCACCTCCTCATGTTTCCTCTTTCAACATGGTCTCAGTCAAATTTGATCCCTGATTCATATCTGCACCAAATCTTGTTGATACTTGGGGTGAGGTTATGTCGCTGACTCCCGCAGAAGTCAATTACGTGGAAATTGTTTCGGCTTCGAACTCTGCATCCTCTGATTCTCATATGTCAAAGACCTCTCTCGATATGTACTCTCAATCCCCTTTGCTTGGAACTTTGGAATCATGCAATCCCTTAGCCAAGACCATTCTCACTGATGAAGGTATCATGGAAATCATGTCTCTTGAGGAACCACCATGGATTGATACTCATCTCGCTCCTCATTCCCGCCTCACCCGATGGTCATGTCTACCACTTTCAAAGAGTCCTCTTCTCCATTGCTTATTGACATGTCAATTTATCTTGACATGGTCAAGATCTTTCAACTGAGGGCACCTCTATCCCTTCATGGATTCAGGATTTTTTACCCTCCCCGATTTTTCCCCAATTGTCCTCTGACTCGTAACACTCCCTTGCCCAGGGGGCATGGGGGCAAAGCTTATATGAGTTCCACTTCATTATTTGGCCGAGCTGATGCTTACTAATTATGACAATGGTAAAACTTCGATGTCCTTCTATGTTGATTGATTATCCAAGTCCCAACATGGAATCCCTCACAAAGTACTATGCTTAGGTCATCTTGCATGGTTACTTGTGTACATTAATGTGTGATTCATTTTTGTACAGTGTGGTTTTGTGTGATAGTTTTCAAACAACTTTCCTATTTACTATGATTTTCTTGCTTTGCAGATGTCTACGACTCCTCACATTGGTTTCATCAATGGTGCTTTGCAAAGTAACTGGAACCTATCATCGATGGCATGGGCTATCTACGAACCTAATGGTAAGTTGATTGACTTTCAATGTATCTACCTAGGTCGTACAACCAACAACATTATTGAATATAGTGCGGTCATCGAACTGTTGTCAGAAGCCATCACTCTTGGCATCAAAGAATTGGTTGTCAACCTGGATTCATAGCTTGTCGTCCTTCAACTCAACGGGAAATATTCTATCAAAAACCCTCAAATATTACGAATGTATCTCCATATACATATATTGGAAAGGCATTTTTATTATATTACGTATCATCATATTCCTAGACACATGAATACATTGACAGATGCATTAGCTAATTACGTGTTGGATAGGCATTTACGAAACATGTAAAAGATAAGGCAAACCATTTGTACCATAGTAGATAGGAAAATGTAACATATATATACATATACATATATATATCTATATAATATATATATATAGATATAGATATATATATATATATATATATATATATATATATAGATATAGATATATATATAGATATAATATATATATATGGTTAGAATGTTTGATACATCAGAACCCCAAAAAATAATATGTGTGTCTAAAAATACATCAGTGGCTCGCAAGCCTCGTACATCCGTGGCGCAGAGGCCTCAAAAAATTTGTAAGTGCTTGACCTAGGAACTACTCAGCATGGTGGTCATAGTAGCATGAGACAACTCATGCAACAGGACTTAGAAGTCGGTAGATCTGATCTAAGACTCCCACCATGTGTCTCTAGTACCGACGAGGCATGTCTCCTATCCGAGCATACTCTGGGATACCATGAGTTAACCCCTCAAGGTTCCTCACAATCTCCTCCTTGTTGTCACTCCCTTCTTAACAAGGGACAACAACATCAATAGGGTGTGGGACATGCCTAGCCATGAGGGGCATCACAATTGGCCGTTCTGGTCCAACATTTGCATAAACAAGAGAAATGTTATAAATGTGCATATACCAAAAACAATTAAAAAATCTCAAAATTAAACATTTTTTTTTTACCTTCGTCATCGAAGTCCTCTCCATCTGGTAAGGGAATATCTGGATCTCCACGGAAATCTGTGCCACTGTATGGCTAGTCCTTGACGATGATCTTCTGCCATTGTAGCCATGAGAAGGATGCAGTTCGATATGACATATGTTGACCCCTAGTGATCCTGGGCATCAAACGACATCTGCGGATCACGTAGCATAGGAGGATCGACCTCGGTCAATTGATACTAGAACGGTGGCATTCGTTCTAGGAAAAATGTCACAAGTACTAATCCAAAGCCAAATTTCTTTAGATTCCCCGCCTTGGCCTTGGACAACTGGTGCTTGATGTTCATCTTCATGGCCTCTGCCTAGTTGAATATCATAGGAGCTGTGCAGTCAATAGCATAAAGAAATTCAACTTGTTAGTTTCATGTTCTACCTGGGACCCCACCACTCTACTGATAGTCAACAGAAGCACCCTTAATGTCAAATCCCACACACTAGAAATCTCTATCTTCCCACTCTTGGATTTCAGGGCCTCAGGGTGGTGTTTGGCAAGCAGGGAAGATATGCTTGCCCCGATCTAACGTGACCCATACAAGTTCACTAGCTCACGTCTGTGAGACATTCCAGTGATGAGGTATATATCTGAAGTTGTCAACTCCAGCTCCTGGTCCCCAATGACAAAAATCTCCTGATTAATGTCCCAAAGGCTTATCAAGTATCGAAGCAACTCAGGATGGGCTCACATCCCTCGTGTAAGGAAGAAATTGAAGAGCCCGCAAGCCCTCAAAGCCTCCAAGAAAGTTGTATCATTAATTATCTTCATGTTCCCTTTCCTTCCAATCCACCATTTTTGGTGATTTCTCTCCTGCAAAAGCCATTAATTTGAGTCAATAATCATCCTTGGCACATAAAATTCAAGTTTAAATGGTCAGTTTTTGAGAAAAAATGGTTTTTCCCTATCCACGGCACCAGCGCGCCTGTTTTAAAAATAGTTGTGCCGATTGGCGCATATGGCTATGCAAATCACCCTAGACCAGCGCGATCCCATGCCCAGAAATCACGTTGATCGAGGGTGTTTTTTTTTCAAAAACCTCCCTAAAAATCGAAAAAATAGCTAAAAATAGAAATGAATGGCATGAAAATGGAGCTTAGGGCTTCGGTTGTTACCTGAAACTGACGACTCGTCAATTGACCTCCCGAATCTCCCGCAATCTGCTCCAAAACAACTAGGGCAAAAGTGGGTAAAAAGTCTTCACTGTAAAGGTAAAATGGTAAATGGAAAAAATATATTTACTTTTCCCATTTTTATTCATTTTTTCATGGAAATATCAGGTTTTATAAATATTTTTGACCTATTTTTCCTAAAGGACTCGATAATACACTTTCCCTATGCAACAACATGTGATGGATGTTCGACAATGATGATGAGTCACGTTTTAGCTCTTTTCTGGACTCGTTAAACTCAGATGAAAAGATTTCCAAGTATTTTTCCCTTTTTGACTCGTTAAAGAGAATTAAAATAGGGGGTCCACTTTCAACTCTTTTCCGAACCTTTAAAAGTGAAAAGATGGTCGAGCCCTTGTTGTTTCAATTTCGTCAACATATGTGAAACAATGTGTGCCCAGTATAAGTTTACCCCTTTTTCAGGCTGGGACGCACTATTTATGAAAAAGGTACTCCTTGACTGAAATGGTCAGGCGGTTCTCTTAAGTATTGTTTTCTACCTTTTCGGGCTCGAGAGACACAAATGTACGAAAAGAGACCATGTGGAGTTTTATTTTACATGTCTTTTTAAAACTCTCTAAACATGAAAAAGATACCGAGTTACGCCTTTGTTAGACTCGTTAAACTATTAAATGACATTGGATTTGTCACCATAATTAACATGAGCTTCTCCTTCCTAGGGATCGTTAAACTTACTAGGTCGGATTCATCCGAAGGATGAACTTATAGTGCAAGCATATGTTATCTTCTTCAAGCTTGCGATTAAAAAATAATTGGAGTACTCGCCATAGATGGTGGGGGAAATTTGGAAATCTATCGTTCGTGTCAGCAACTCACTCTTGAACATGACATTTTTTACTTCGCGTCGGGTTCAGACATCCTCCTTTGTATCGTTGACCTTCCTAGGTTTGGGCCATTCATTTTTCCTTCCATTGGATCTCTACCACATCATCATGACCACTGATACTATGGATCCAAAAGCTTCCAAACTTCCAGTTGTGTCACCGACATGTTCAAGAGTTGTCCTTCTACAGTTACACTTACCACTGATTCTCTATATCATCCAAAATCATTTTGCATCCTCTCATCTCTCATCAATGATGTAGGATTTATTATGGCTGTCCTTCGATACGGTCACTTAACGTCGACTTCACCTCATTATCCAAGAAGTTAACTGAGAGACTCCTTTCCACTACCTTAGAGCTTTCATACCCTAATTGAAAGTTCTTCACACTTAACGACAAGTTCACATCATTGACTTTCAATCAAGTGACTTCACGAGTGTTCGACTTCAGTTCATGTATTCACATTCTATCAATTGTGCTAATAGTACCTTGAGGGCCATCATCATTATTGGTGGTTTCTCTTGCACTTGTTAATAGATTACATCATTGAATGGTAATCAAGCAACTTTCAAGCATGTTTGATGTCAACACATCCATTCGCATGCTAGGATCTATACTTTGATTGAGTCATGTTGGAGCGCAAGACCCTGGACTCAAATCACACAAGTCTAGGTTGCAATGTGGTGTGACATGATTGTGATGATATGCATGTCTCTTTTATATGGATGGTTGCAGACAGACAATGAGTTATCATATGTGATCCTTCTCATTATTGGATGGTTGTGACCATACTTGTGACCATACCTTGGTTTCATTATGATCCTCTTTAACGGATGGCTGCGTTCATGCCATGATTCATGTATCATTTGACAAGAGATATCAATTTATGTATATGTATCTTTACTTGCTTGCAAGTTTTCCGACAGAAGACCGGTTCCCCACACTGATTTATAAATCATTTCATCCCTCACTCCAGCTCAACCTTCTCACTTTAGGGGGCATCTGTTACATGGCATTTTGTCACTATTCCTATACTCCCGTTTCGTTGATCCTATAGGACATCTACAGTTAACCCAGAATGATTTTCCTTCATGAAGAAGCTCCCATTGTGTCCCTCTTCATGAGTATATAAATTCTCTTTTGCACCATTTTCCCTAAAACTTCAGTTTTGCCCAGTTTACAAGATCGATGCTAATGGCCTTTGTCTTACCTGCGTCGATGTGTAGAGATTAGCACTACTCCTCATGTCAACTGGAGTGACTGAGCTATGTTTCATTCGTGTTGGTCCTGTTATGGAAAGTTTTTAAAATTAGAGTCGAAGCTTCCAACGCTAGAAGCTCTGTAACGAAAGTCTGGTAAATGGTTTGGCTGAATGGGTCAAGGATGACAATTTGGGCTCCTTTCCCCTATAATGATGGAACTACCTCAAGGGATAAGTCCTTCTCCTATGAGAAGATGACTCATCTCCCATCCATATTTCCTATATAAACCTCCCTTCTTCCCAAGCACAAACTAGTGTGAGTGTTATAGTTGCAAAGTTTTGATGCTATTTTGGAGTAGACAAGCAAGCTATTACTTGTTGTAGCTATCTAGTTATGTAAGGGAGAAGTGTGTTTTGGTTTGGAGTGAAGCCTAAAGGGAAGAACCTTTAAACTATTGTTGTTTAAAGCCATAGCGGAATGCTAGCAGAAGTGTGTGGGAACTTGGTCTTGTCAGAGGAAGATTGTGACGTCGAGACAAATGGTTGTAATCTCTCTTTGATATTAATATATACAACTATCGATTGATTTTCTACATGTTTTGTAATATTACATATTCATGGATTAATGTTTCTTGACTTGTTAAGTAAGTTGAATTATAATTTGTCTATTATCATGTTTTTTGTTTGCTGTTGTTTACTTGTTTTAGGAGCTTGAAGAAGGGAGCGAGAGATTGTTGGAGCAGACAAACGAGGACTTCATCAAACATGATAAGCGACCAAGACGTAGACCATCTTGATTGATTCTAACTTAAGGAAATATTGCATAGAATGTATCTATTGTGGCTAGACCCATTGTTGAGCTAGAGGAATTCGTTCATGCCTGCACTTATAATTTTACCTCACCACAGGCCCCCACTCCATGCTAGTACACTTCATGGTTAATCTAGTTTGATTTTCATAAACTATTTTTGCTTCAGATTTGTTTATTTGATTTGATGTATGGTGATTTATTATGTTTTATGATGAATCTTCGTTTCTTTATCATCTTCATATGAAGGGACAACCCAGTGTTCAAGTTGAACCCTCCTTCTATTAGATTAATGAATAGAAACTAAAATTCATCTTTCTTGCTTTCAAGTAATTTTCTGAAGTTGTAATTTTTTAATAATGGCATTAATGATGAATGAATTTGTAATGAAGAACAGCAAGGACCTCCTTAGTTAGGAGCCTCTTCCATTATTTGTTTATGAATCTTAATCTATTGTCTATTAGTGGTTTTTTATTTTTGTTCATAAAGTAGTATTCTAGAAGAAGGACAAATATGGTTCTCCTAAGTTAGGAGCCACTTCTCGTACTTATTACATAATGAATTAGAAATTACTTAGTTGAATTTTATATTTATAATATGCAATTTTAATTAGTTTATGATTGAATTTCCTTCAATTTACATAACTTATCTTCGAAAGCTTATTATAGTTGATATCCATACATTTTGGAATGCTTCTAAGTTCTACAAACCTGGATTGATAATGGAATACTTGTATTAATTTACTCTATAAATTAACCCAACAAAATCAGTTGAAATACTTTTTCTTCTTGTTTAGTTCGAAATCAATATAAATCATGTAGTGATAACTCAATGAGGACTTTAACAATGAAAAAATTGTGTATTAATATGTAAGATAAATTCTTGATATGAGAGAGAAAGTCATGTTTACTATATTAAAAATCTTGTTCTAGCAACACTATGTAAACTAAAAGGAGGTTTTATGCATGTATAAAATATTGATTGCATCTTTTTAAGGACCATAAGAGAAACAAATGGGCTTACATGGATGCATGAGAGATTTTGATTTTTTCTTGATTGATAATGGAATAGTTTTGACTTTTCTTTTCAATGGTAATTATAAATAAAAGTTGAATTAATAAATATTTTATGGCTAAGAATTAAATGATAAATAATGTCATGGTGATTAAGAGACATTTGTTTGACTTTCTAATAGACTTGGCAATGCATTTTTCCTTCCTGTTAGATTATGTAAAATAAATATCTATTTTTATGTATTTATAAGCAAATTATTTAAAGTAGATATGTCTTTATCATTGTGAACATGATGTAATATTAACTAGGAAAAATGTGAAAACATGAATTTTAGAGACAATTTTGTGATAAGTATGTGGAATAAATAATACTTCTTGAGTTGTTCATTAAGAAATAATCAAATATATTATTTGTCAAAAGTTTAAATCTAATATGGTATGATTTTTGTATGATTTAACTCATATTTATTATTAAAAAAAGTTAAATTTAAACAAGTACAATAGCAAATAAACAACCAAAATAGCACCAAAATGTTATATCTTTATTATTAGAAAATCGTTCACTTGCCTATTTAACAGAGAACTTCCAATAGATAAAATCCCCAACTTCACGTAACCTCACAAGCCTTATTTTATATTTCTTGATCCTCATCTTTAGAGAGAAATTTATAGTTTAAATTGGTAAGAGTTGCTATAAATATTAAATTTAAATTACTTGAAAAGTTCATAACTTTAGGGATAAATTAAATTTTATTAAAGTAGAATTTTTTTAAGTTAGATTAAATCTAAATTAATTAAAAAAAAAATCTAACTTAAGTTTTTTAAATTCAGTGATAGATTAAATTTTATAAACCAATATAGATACATCTCAACAACGGATATACCAAGGGCTGAGAGGGATCAAGTCTCATTATATGATAATCTCCTTTAGAATGTAAAGCTTGAAAAAATATGTACATGCCAAAATATTTAATCTCTTTTAGTGATTGATAAATTTGTGATTAAAATCGATATATACTACTATTTTTCTATCTCTATATATAGATTAACCATAGTGTAATGTTTAATTAGTTAAATTGTATTTTTGAATAATTTATTGTTATTGAAATTTTATATTAAAAAGTGAATGAGTGACACATTTTCATCTTATTAAGAACTAATTAAATTATTTTATTTTTAATATTTCTTCGTTGTGAGTATTGAAATATTTTACTAATTAGGTTAGAATGAATATGAATGAACTATCTAAGCAATATGAAAATATTTTTCGTAATAATCATAGTTTCAACCATACTAAACTTTGTAATTTATAAAAATATCTTTGCATTTTTTTTAAAGCAAGTTGTTTTGCATGCAATTCCATATATAAAATTTTGATATAAGTTCACCAGTACGTAACTTATAATAAATGTTATTTCATAAAAATAAACGTCATGATGATAACCATCTAACAAACATAAAAATCATCTAAGATACACATTCAAATTCACTACCATCATCTAATTATATACACCTTTAGCAGATATAAATGTCATTAGCTAGCACACAAACCTAATAATCTAACAAGGCATCATCTTCATGATCATATCTAACAAAACACAAGCATTGTAATCTAACATCATCACCACACACATCCTCAAATTAATATACATCTCATGTCAAATAACTACTATCACATACACATCTATTTGCAAGCACATTAAATGAGCATATCTACCATGACCTAAAAATATACACATCAATACCAACATATAAATTAAGTACAAAAACATGAACAAAAAAATGCAATATCTATATATGTATGTGTGTGTGTGTGTGTGTCAAATAATTGTTGTCAAATATCTGATACAACTGATGTAGTAGTGGCAGCTTGGTTTGCAGTAGAAGATGATGGATGGTCAATTAATATTGTTGTAGTGTTTTTGAAGTACAAATGTACCAAAAAATGCCCCCTTAGCAGTGGATCATTACTTGCAAAGGATCACAAGAAAAATTGGTGTTGTTAGTGGACAAACATAAATAAACACAACATTGTAAATAGTGGATACAATGCATACATAAACATAAACTTAAACAAAGAAGTGCATCAACAAAACAATGCTAAAATGGATCAAACACATCAATAATATATGGAAAAATCTCCCTTTATTTATTTTTGGTGGTAGAGGTTGAATACAATTAGAATCTCGGACACTCGAAGCGAATTCCTTGAGTTAAGGAGCTCAAAAATCCTCAGAAAGGGGGTTTCCTTTCCTCAATCTCTTTGCAAGTTTCTCCTCTCTCTCAAAGAAGTATGAAGACTCTTCAAATGGTGGATTCCTATTCACTCACTAAGATGTTGGGTTTCTTAGAAGCAATTTGGTCAACATAACAATGTCTATTTTTTTGGCTCTCCCATGGCCTATTTATATAGAGTTTTTAGAATCCCTCTTCCCTCTCTTTGTATGTGTATGATCAAGAAACATGAGTAGGACAAGAGGATTCCATTGAGGGTTGTGCTTCTCCAAGATGACTCGAATTCAGTTGTAGTTGGTCGATCTCGTATCAAGAAATCAACTCCAAGTGTGTAGACTGGTCGCGGAATGCTGAGTCACCTTTTCTGCAACCACACAACTTTTTGAAGATATGGCACATGTGTGTGTTTTCGAAGAAATATACATGAATCCTTAATTGATTTCCTTTATAAACTTTGGACCTTATGAAAACCTTTTATTTTTGAATCTTAATAATGTATTCGGCTAGAAAAATGTCCACCTATGCCTTCTATTGGACATTTTAAATGTCTTCTAGATTGTACTAGCAGGTGTACGATTTTTGGGTGTTAAAATTTTCCCCATGATGTATGAGGTTAGGAGAAAACATATAACTGAAATACATCATGTTTTCATTTCATTTGGAGAGTTTGATTAACTTTTTGAGAGAGAGGATAGCTTGTTTCAAAGATGAGAGAAAAACCTGTAGGTTTTAACCCCATACAGAAATTACCTGCATACGAATTCTAAGAACAGAAAATAAACAATGCGATAGCATAACACATAAAACACATATACATAGAGATTTTGACCTAGATCCCAAAATCAGCCCCCTCAAACCCCTTATGACTCCCTTTCTGTGTAGTCAACGCAACAAATGGGGAGCTCATAGGAGATCATAGTCATTTATCTAGCCCTGAAATGTCCATTGTTTCTTTACATCAAGAGAACTTCTCAGAGCTCACAAATTTTGTCAGTGCCTCTGCAATATTCTTCAAAGTGTCCACCTTTAACAGCGACACCTTTTTGTCTTCTATCATATCCCTCACAAAGTGATACTGAACATCAATGTGCTTTGTCTTTGAATGATAAGAAGGGGCCTTTGCCAAGAAAATTACACTTTGGCTGTCACAGTCTATCCTTATAGCTCCTTGTACTAACCCCATACATGAACACAATCTCTACAACCAAACTTCTTCCTTGCTTGCATGAGTGGCTGCCATGTATTCTTCCTTCGTAGTTTATAATGCCACTACAGATTGTTTCTTACTCATCCAGCTGACTGCACCCCCAAATAGGTTAAACACATACCCACTTGTAGATCTTCTCTGATCCAGATCTCCAACCCAGTCTGCATCAACAAAGCCATGGATATCCAAAACTTTGTCTAATGTTGGTCTTCCTTGGTAGCAAAAACCATAATCACTAGTGCCACACAAATACCTAAAAACCCACTTCACTGTTGTCCAATGATCCTTTCCTGGTCTTGACATAAACCTACTCAATACTCCCACTGCATGTGCAATGTCTGGTCTATTACAAACCATGGCATACATCAAGCTACTAACTTCACTTGCATATGGAACACGGGACATGTCCTCTTCCTCTTCTTGTGTCTTGGGACACTGTTCAACAGATAACTTCACACCTATAGGAATAGGAACCTTCACCGGTTTACTATCCTGCATATTAAACCTTTCCAATATTGTCTCGACATACTTCCTCTAGTTTAACCAGAGCTTCCTCTTTGCCTAATCTCTTTTAATTTCCATGCCCAAAATATAGTTTGTAGCACCAAGATCTTTCGTGTCGAATTTGGAGGACAATTGGGTCTTAAAATCCTCAATAATTTCTTTGTCATTTCCAACCAACAACATATCATCCACATACAAGACCAGATAAATAACATGGTCACCAATTAATTTAAAATATACACAGTGATTCGCTTTTCTTCTGGTGAAGCCAAGTCCCCATATAAATGTATCAAATTTCTAATACGACATCCTTGGTGACTGTTTTAACCCATACAAAGACTTCTTTAACTTGCATACCAGCTATTTTTTACCCTTCACCGTAAAGGCTTCAGGTTGCTTCATGTAGATCTCCTCTTCTAAATCCCCATGAAGAAATGATGTCTTCACATCCATCTATTCTACCTCAAAATCAAAAGTAGCAACAACATATAAAAGTAATCTAATAGAAGCTACCTTGGCAACAGGAGAAAAAATATCACCAAAATCAATTCTCAGCACCTAGGAATAACCTTTTGTTAGCAACTGAGCTTTGTATTTCTCCACCTTTCCTTCTGAATTTGTCTTCTTCTTGAACACCCATTTGTTGGCAATGGGTTTCCTTCCATCCAACAACTCCACCAGATCCCAAGCCTCATTTTTGTGCAAAGATGCCATTTCATCAACCATGGCCTCTTTCCAGAGTTTTCCATCGTCTGAATCTACTGCTTCCTTCACAGTTCTAGGATCATAATCAGTAACGAATAAAGAAAATTTTGAATAGAAAGCAAATAGACTATACCTTTCTAGCTACCTTCTTTCTCGAACTGATCTTCTCACACCTAGAGTTTGTGGCTCTTCTTCTTCTTATTCCTCCTCTGGTGTAGAGTCTGATTCTTCCTCCTTAAGTTCAAACTCTATCTTCTCAGGTTCCTTTGGTTGGAATTCATGTTTAATAACATCTTTCACCTCGCTGAACACCACATCTTAGTTGTACACAACCTTCCTTGTTACTGGGTTCCAAAGCTTATAACCCTTTAAACCATCCTTATGCCCAATAAAGATGCACTTTTCATATTTACTATCCAACTTGGTTCTTTTCTCCTTTGGAACATGTACATATGCATCACATCCAAATACCCTCATATGTGAAAGAGAGGGTTTCTTACCAATCCATACTTATTGTAGAGTCTTATCCTCCAACACTGATGAAGGTGATCTATTGACCAAGTAACATGTTGTCTCCATCGCCTCTGCCTAGAATTCCTGTCCTGAGCTGGCACCACTGAGCATGCTTCTTGCCCTTTCCATCAACATCTTGTTCATTCTTTCTATAACTCCATTTTTCTCAAGTGTGTATGGAGTAGTCTTCTATCATTCTATACCACACCTCTTACATAATTCTTCAAATTCCTTGCTTCAAAGCACTCCACTGTTATCTGACCTTAACACCTTTATCTTCTTCTCTGTCTGGTTTTCCACCAAAGCCTTAAATTCTTTAAACTTGTCAAAGAATTCAAATTTCTTCTTGAGAAAATATATCCATGTCTTCCTTGAGAAGTCATATATAAATGATACATAGTACACAGAATTACCCGGTGATGGACCCTTCATAGGTCCAAACACATCACCGTGCACAAGCTCTAATATCTATTTCGCCCTCTTACCACCAGAGGGGAAACTCACCTGATTCTGCGTCCCATACACAATTTTCTCAGAAATAAAAATCCAGAGAGCTATTAGTCATACCTTCTACCATACCCTTACCATGAAGTATTTCAAGGCCCTTCTCTCCAATATGTCCAAGCCTTTGATGCCACAACATGGTCTTTTCTCTAGAGACCACTAGATTTTTTCTTCCACTTTCAGGAACCATAGAACTGTTGCACCCATCAATAACAGTGCTACGTTGTAACTTGCACAGAGTTCCAATCTGAACTCCCTAAACCATCTTGCAGGTATCTTTCTCGAACATTGTTTTTACTCCTGCATCATCCAACTTGCTTACAGAAATCAGATTTCTGGCTAAGCAGGAATATGAATAACACCCAAAAGTGTTATAACCATTCCACCTTGCAACTTCAACTTTACTTTTCTACGACCAATGATTCTAGCCCTCCTATCATCCCCCAAGAAGACATCACCACCATCATATTTCTCATACTCGCAGAACCACTCTCTTTGGGGAGTGAAGTGAAAGGATGCACCTGAGTCAATCAAACATGCTTCATGATCTACATGTGTACTTGAAGAAGCCAAGTACATGTCCCCACCTTCATCTGAGGTGGTTTTCGCCTCTGCAGAAGGAGCATCATCAGATCCCTTTCCTTTGTCAGGAGCTTTAGATTTACAATACCTTGTGTAGTGCCCTTCATTTCCGCATTTCCAAGACACCACCTTTACAGGCTTTCTTGGAGATTTAGATCCCCCTATAGATTTAGATCTCACACTCAATGACTTATTTTTCCTCGTACAAACAAGGCATCACCATTCTGCCTCTCCATATTTTTCCGTCTCATCTCCTCTATCAGCAAGGATGAGACTATTTCATCAAACTACAAGGCAATTACATTTCTACCTATTGCAATAACCAGACTATCCCATAAATTTGGTAGAGAACACAAAAAAATTATACACTTATCTTCATCTGAAATTTTAATATCAACAAATAATAACCAACTTACCACAGTATTAAATGTTTTTGGATGCTCTTTCATCAAGTCTCCATCTTTCATCCTCAGGTTATACAAATTTTCCTGTAGGAATAATTTATTCACCAGAGGCTTAGATTGGTACAACGTCCCTAACTTGTCCCATAGAGCCTTCATTGTAGCTTCCCCTGATACATTCAGCAATACTGAATCTAAGACACACAATCATATTGTGCTCTTTGCCTTCTGATCCAACTTCTTCAATTCTTCATCGAACAATCCCATTGGTTTAGTACCTGGATCTATCGTGATCAACTGATCTTTATCCACCAACAGATCCTCCATCTTGAGTTTCCATAACTCAAAACTCTGACCAGTAAATTTCTCGATCTCTATACTTCCACTACACGCCATCATCTTTCAGCACCAAAATTGATCCCACAGATCTCCTACTGAACAGGGTCTACCACAAGCTCGAGCAAAACCCCTCAGCAACAAAGGCATCTGCCCAACCTAATATAGTGTCCAAATAAAGTTCCCCGGGGCACTACCCTGGACCCCGTAGAGGGGGGCTAACCACCCCCCTCAAACCCCCCTCCCCACTATGCAGTCAGTGCAATGAAGGGGGGGCTCTGTCTCCCCTCTAACACCCCAATTAACTAGGGAGGCTAGTCATGGAAAGAATATAACACAACCCAACAAAACCCCTTGACTGAGTGTGAATGATACCCATGCTCTAGTGAAAAAAATACAACAAGGGTGTCTCTATACAAGGTGCCCATTTCCCATGCTCATTATTGTGGCTAATCGGAATTGATTACAATTGGACAATAATTGCTTTCTGTCCAATCAACTTAGTGGTTGTTGACGTGTTGATAGCTGATGATGAAAATTGTTGACGTCCTCAGGGGAACTTTCTAGTCAAATAGGCGATATATTGTTTTCATATGCATATCTTGGTAAAGCGCTTTGTTGATGGGTGTTGTGGTATGCATAGGTATTTGGTGGAAGATACCTCCCCCACATCATAATATAAGCATTTTTGAATGAGGTTCTTAGTAAAGAGGGGGTCTTCGACTATGTGAATGAGCTACAACAGTGACTAAGTAAAACATCACCTTGACATGAATGATTGAGTGGATATCGAGTGTCAATGGGACTGATGAAATCACTGGGCAATAATGGTTCCCAATGTGCCACTTGAGGATATCCCTATTAAGGCAGGGAGTATCCAAGGTACTACCACTTTCCTGGAATATATTTATTGAAGTTGACAGGAAAGGGGTGTCATCCACCCAACATGGTGAGTCAGGAAATCAATGTGAGATATGAAAAAATTGTAATAACTTGGTTTAGATAGTCATGATAGTGAGTGTTATCAATATTGGAGGATACAAATAGCTATTATGGCTTGAGATGCAAATGGTGACAATCAAAAACATGCTTTCTAATGGTCCTGTAGTCGGTAGGATTTCCAGGATGGGTGTAAGTGATTTTTGACGAACATGAAAAATGGGGGTGATTTGCTGATGAGATGTGACCAAAGGTGATCCGAAACTGCAGGCAGACGAGGGCCATGAATTGTAACAATCAAATGTGGATGGGAGTTTTTTTTTTTTGAAAAAATCTTTATACACATGCCAAAAGAATAGAGGTTGGTTTATATGTATAGCCACGGAGACGGGTGCCCCATGATGTTAGTAACCTATGTGAAGATGTAATGTATCTACTGAGGGTGGGGGGCCCATTGGGTTTTCTTCATGTCGAGTGGGTGGGTGAAGTGGTACAAATGGGCTTTGTGACGTGGATGAATGATAGGCCAAATGTAGGACATGGATGTGCATCCGTTAGTATTTGTGAGGGGGGCTGGAAAAATGAGATGAATGCATACTGAATGTAGCATAATGAGGCTAAAATTTTAGATATGTATGTGAGATGGTTCCTGGGCTAGAGTGAGTGGTCATGGCTTCTCTGTATGAAGAAGGATCTACAATGATGAAGGGGGGGGTTCTATTGACCAGTGTGAGTTCCTATCATGTACAAGTGTGATATGTTGATAAACATGGTTGAAATGTTTGTGGCACATTTCAAAGAAATTATGTCAGGATATGCAAATATTTTTAGTGGGAAGCCTATCATGCTGAGTGGAGAATGATGCCTTCTTTATTTTCACTTGTCGAGGTGATGGTTGATGCTCGCCATGTGTGATATTCCTACACTGGATACAACCAAAACCTGAAGTGAAAGAATCATTCAAGACATACATATGCAATGCATGTTTATGGACCTAGAGAGATGGAGAAGTACCTGACATGTGCGGTAGGCCTAGAAAATGACTTTTTATGTTTATGAGAATGGAGGGTTCCATGATGAATATGTTGTGGGATTGATCTTCGTGTCTCTTTCTATTTCATCAACAGAGATCCCAGGCTTCTGTAATTTTCTCCAAGAGATGGAAAAAAAGTGATAGATAGGGCCGCGGGGCCCAAATATCAATCATTTGCATTCTTGAGTTGTGGAGGTCAGAGAGCTTTCCTAGAGATTTTCTTGTCATTGCGGTCATCATGTGCACCCGTGATTCCCATTGTCAAAGATGGGTAAGAGCTTGATACCTAACCTTTGTGATTTTCAATCCGTTACGTTAGGTAGGGCATACATGGATCCCCTGTACTACTTTTTATAGTCAACTTTCAAGACTGCGCCGGTAACTCTCCTTGAGTCGCACAATCTTCGTGCATAACCAAAATTATATGTGAAGACCTCACATGAAAGGGATACTGAAACATGTGTTGCACGCATCTGCATTATAGGTTTTTGTAAAGAACCCTGTCGGGGTTCGTCACAACTTTACCATGAGTTTGTGCATCAAGCACACACCTGTATGGGATATAGGCACACGCACTGTGCATGATTCTGAAGAACAGGTGTGCACACCATGTGCCTATTTAGCCAATAGGTGCGCAAAGGGAGGAAAAGTGGTTTTTTCCTCCTTTTTGATTTTTTCAAGACCTGAGGGTTCTCCTTTTTTACTTGTGGCATCCTTGGTGGTAGGATGATCTAGAGAGAGCAAGACTAAACTCCTCTCCAGGATGATGTGTCATAGGATGTTGGTGCGAAGCAGCAACTAGTGTACTGGGGGTTTCTAAAGTTTCTTTAGAACCCACTAATGAGGTTGCAGGACATATTCCTGTGATATCGGGTTAGTTGTTGGGATGTAGATTGTCAGGTCATGGTTATCCACCATACAGACCTCCTGATTCTGGTGGAGGTTGAAATTTAAATTATTACTGGGTTAATGTCGTGAGGGGAGGTGCTTTCTTATCCCCTTCCAGAAGGGGATGTTGGCATGTGGATTTGGGTTTATGGGAACTACGGTGCATACCTTATTTCAGATGGCTACATGAGGATCGCAGCAGTGGAGGATCTAGTCGAGCGAGCAGTGCTAGCTATGATCATTAACTTGTGGGGTAGGCATCCCCCAATCAGTGCTCAGGGTTGCATACTTTGGTTTTGCAGCGAGTTTACGCAGGGGCATTCTTTGACTAGGCCCAACTAGTGTGGCAAGTGATGGTGTCGTAGCTTACCCAGGTTCACTGATTTTCGTTGAAGAATTTTGCTTATGGGAGTGTGATTAGTAACATACTCTATGAAAGGGTGGTTATGCTTCACCCTATTCTTGTTGTACTATGAGGGCCCCCTCGAGATCCTCACATGCGTTGTTGGGGACAGGCGATGCCACATGAGGGTGAAGGAGAGGTGGGTTGTAACTGGACCAACGTGGTACAACGTTAGTTCAAGTTCAACACCCAGCTCATATTGGACTACCCATACCATGGGGTTGACTTCTGGGGAGATCCAGAGATGGGGATCCCTCCAGGAGCTTCCTGGGGACGACCATGTATATGTTTTTTAATTCTACATTTATATACATATGGCTTTTTTCATGTATTTATGATTTACAATGATATTGACATTATGCTTTGTTTACTTGCACATGTGGTGCCATGAGGACATTTACTGGCCTTTCTAGTTGGCCATGATCTAATACATATGGGATTTGCAGGGGATGTGCATGTTCCTCAGAGACCGCGGGTACCAAGGCCACCGGCTACTCCTCAAGGTGGCTTAGAGCAACCAATACATCGACCTCGGTGGGAGATTAGTGGGCCCTCTGGAGAGGGGGTTATGGATACAGAAAGACTAGTTGCATGAGCTGAGGATGCTGAGGCACAGTGATATATTGCAGAGGTGGAGTTACAGTGGTACCGTGACTCCGGAGATGAGTAGAGATCTTGATCAGAGGTGTTCCCTTTGATGGATGGGCTAACCTTCCAAAGATTATGGTTTAGATGAAAATGTCCCAGTAGCCCAAGCATTAGATGAATTTGCACCGTATTTCTATGGTGTCGGCTACCACTAGTCCTATCTTGGCTCCTGATGCGTAGATGGTGCCACCAGGGTCCTAGGGAGACTAGTTGTATATCATTGTTTTTTGGTTGAGAAGATGTATGCACCAAGGTAAGCACCGATTTCTGAGGATGCTCGCCTGTATTTTTTTGTGACTTATCTTTGCTTGTCATGGGCCAATGATTTTTGTACTCATATATATTGTTTGATGTATATACAAGGTAATTTTTTGGCCACTCTCATGATGTGATATATGCATCCATACTTCTTAGTGTATTTCTGCATTTGTGTTTCTAGATGTATCTTGTGTTAATGTTTTTATATATCTTGATGGTGATATATGTGTGTTATAGACATTTTTGGGCACTACAACCCCAATCATAAATTTCCATAAGCTGAGGGCTCCTAAGTCCCTAAAAGTGTTGCTTCACTACCTACAGGAACAAGGTCAGCCGATTACATCATCTCCCAAAAGTTCTCCACTAAAAACTGCTCAAAAATGGTCAAAACTGGACCATACTAAATACCCAGTGCAGAGGGTGCGATGCATATCACCTTCCCAGTATAAAGGGTGCGATGCATACTGGATAGCCCCTCTGTAGGGTGCGATGGGTGAGAATGGACAAATGGCAGAGGTAGTTTGCGAGGTGGAAGATCGTAGAATCTTCTAGAAGCTTCCCCCTCTGACACTTGCCTCTCTGTTTTCGACCAGGGATGAGTAAGAGATCATCGGTCTCCAAGTGGAATCAAGAACTATCAGAGAGAGGACACTAATCAAGACCCCAGAAGATGACTCACCCCCCTCCAATCATCTATATAGGGAACCCTCATCACAGAGATCCAGAGGCTGGAATCTTGTATCTTGTAGAGAAGTGATGTTGGCTTTCTGGTGAAACTTCATAGTGTTAGGTGATCTAAGCTTTACTTGAGGTGAAGAAGGGCTTTCTTGCTGGAGGATGATGTTGGGTCAGAACAATTGGTTGTAATCCTCTTATTATTCTTGATATTGATAAAGTTATTCAAGTTTTCCTCCACATTCTTGTATGTTTGATTGTATATGCATTTGTGCGGTTAATACATATCTGGTCCTATGTTATTTATGAATATAGATCTCTGTTCTTCGATAGTATTGTGCTGATTTGATTCCACAGGTGCTCTTTGAAGCTGGGCAGATGAAGAAGAAGCGGCAAAGATCTATCAGGAAGGAGAGGAATCAGGCAAGGAACCAAGCACAAGACTAAGGTTGGTGTCCTTTGTTCCACTCTTATCTATTTTTCATAAAGGAAAGAGAAAGTAGTCTTTACTTGTTTGTTTCTAAGATAGCTACCAGTCTTAGTGGGAATAGCAGCTCCGAGTGGACACTATTCCCGGTAACAATGTGTGATGCATGGTAGTCTAGGATTTGATTAGCGATGCCATCAACTATATGATTATGATCCTTGGGTATATGTGTAACTATTATTTGATCAAAATGTCTAGCTAACCTTTTTTCATGGATATATTTGCAAAAAAGGCATGGATCGCGGACTTGGAACACCCTATTTAACTAGGATACTATGAGCTGGGAATCAAGGAATAAATGTAGGCGAAGGATACCTAGGTGGTTGGAATCGACGAAGAGGCCTATGATGGCATCATATTCTACTTGATTGTTTGGTGGCTGACCTGATACAAAGTCCATCTAAGAGACGAGGTGCTCGGTTAGGAGAGTATATAGCCTATGCTACAGTAACCATATTTTGCGACCATCGAGATGCACTGTCAGTGAACCCATGGTGATAAGCTGGTGGAAGATCCATCCATTTACATGACATGAGAATTTTAGAATACATATATGATGAGGTGATCCTCATAAACAATAAGTTATTGTACATACATGCTTACTCTAACATTTTATGGGTGAAACTGTTTGAGGTAGAGACCATTGACAAGACTTTTAGGCAAGTCCCATCAGGCTCTGATAGTATGTATGCCCCCTTACGGAGGCAATATTTGATGATGTATGAGCTCTTCCAAATGGTTTCGATCTTTTATTGTGATATGCACATGGATTCTCTGAACTAGTTCAGAGCTAACCACATAGATTGTATGAGAGGCAACGCTACTCATGGCATGGGACGTTAATGCCTCATTGTCAATGTGTGATAGGATATCTTGTGGAGGTATCCATCTCTATTGCAAGGTCTTGTTATTGTGAGATAGGATATCTTGTGGAGGTATCCATATCTGGGGCGAGGTATTGTTATGGTGAGACAAGATAACTTGTGAAGGTATCCCTCTTTGAGGCGAGGTTTTGTTATGGCATGGCCTGTTTGTGTATGTTGGTTTTAGTGGTCCTCTTTCTGAACAAAACCGTGTAAGGTCCTAGAAAATCCTTGTGTGGTGGAATTGAGAGCAGATGCGACAATAAAATAGAATATTTTTTTCTTGGTTTGAGAGGTACTTATAAGGGATCTGGGATACTAAGCGGCAGATGTCATTGAATCTACTTAGTTCGTGACATTTATTGATCAAATGATTGGATTTTTCACATAATGCACATGTAATGGGTGAATTTCTTTGCCAAGTGGTTTTTGATTACTTTTGGACGAGTCTAGAATGGTGATGGTGATGGGAGGTGCAATGGTGGGGGCCTAGACATATTTTCTCCTCGAACACAGATAGGACATATAGAGGTCCTTCTTTGTCATGTTTGGGAATGGGTTCTCTAGATTTTTTATCTAAGTCTAGTAGATAGGGATTTTCCTTTATGAAGTTACATTTGAAATTCACAGTTTTGTGGAATTGAGGAAGGTGAGGGCACCTCCTTTTGTGATGGTTCTCTTCACATATAGTGCATATATGGTATTGATTCCTAGACCTCTTTCTTTGGTCCTCCTGGGTGTTGGGGCGGACTTGGTAACGTCTCCATAATTTTGGGCACTAGTCTACCGAATGGGTAGGGTCATCACATATAGCACATGGTAAAATAAAGGGGTGGAAATATTTCTTATTCCACCTTTGTGTGTTATAGGCAGGTGAGGAGATGAATGATGCCTCTTCCTGTATGTAGAAGATGTTTTGGCATTTATCATTTTGTGGAGGTGGGGTTGGTGTTATGGGATCATTATTGTTGGTTTGGATGAGACCTTTTAGTGTCTTTTGAAGTTAAAGGACATTTAGACAATGATGAGTGCAGTGTCCATATTTATCGCATATGGTGCACTCATGGTTGGTGTGTACTTCCTTATTACACAAGGGTGTGAATTTCGCTCCTTTTGGTGGAGTTGGGGTTATCAATGTTTTGGAGGAATTCATGGTCATTTTTAACTTGTTTATTTCGAGGCATATATGAGTTGGGTGCCCAAACTCCTCACATAACACATAGGGTTGTACGGGTTTGGAGGAGTTGGAAGCTTCTCCTTTTTTACCATTTTGTATCGCTTTTCTAGAAACTCCAATTGTGGTAGGTGCTGGATGATTTTGAGTAGGGGTGTTCCTCTGAAAAGGAGGTATAGGGAATTTCCCTTCCTGCATGTGTCCTGACTCAAATGACATAGTCATGGGGATTAGGTACCAAACTGGTATTGTGAGAGTCATATTTGGTAATGTGAGGGTTTTTATGGCTTAGTGTGAGATGAACCTGGGTGGGGGGCATATGAAGGGGGTTTCTGTAATTGCGAGAGGTAAAGAAATGAATTCTTCAGTTGCAGGGTGTGAAGTGTCTGGAACAGATTCCAGTGTTTGGGGGGTATTTGATGAAGTCATCATCCAAACCACTGCTCTGGTATCTTGGACAATACCTTGTATTAATGGAGGGTTTACTTGGAATGTTCCTAAGAGGTTTGATGGCTTAAACTGGCCTCGATTGAGCTTAGTGTAGGTAGTGACCACCTCTTGGGATACTAAGGGAAGCACACCATCTGGTGCGGGTGAAATTGTCTTCTCATAGTACATGAGTTGATAAATGGTAATGATCTTCCCATCATGGGGGAACATCATGATTCTTAACATCGATGAGGTGACTGTGAGCATTTCATACATATAGCTTTGACCTTGTAGGATGTTGTAATCCAACTGGGCGTCAAGTACTTCAATGTCTATTAACATTATTTTTCCAGCCAACTTGACTAGCACACTAGGGTATAGACTAATGAGAGAAGAAGGACATTCATTATATGCTCTAAGAATTATGTCAGAAAGATTAATTTAAGGGGATCCTAATTTGCTTCCAAAGGATTTGGACATGATGCATGTGGAAGCCCCTTCATCGACAATGCAATGATGGATATTGATATTCTAGGCTGAGATAGGGATTTGGAAAGTGATGGCCGAGGGCAGCCATGGAGTAGCTTTGTCCATGTCAAAGACCATGAGGTGGGAATCAGATGGGTCGATTTCGCCTAAAGTGGAAAGTAGGCATTTCGGCTAGGTTGGGCACGTCTGCAAGACTTCAAGCATTGACATAGATGATGGTGATTGAGCTAAGTCATCGAATATTTTGTAACTATAAGTAGATTTTGAATTGGACCTTGAGCAGTGTAAAGGTCCTTTAACCATTTTTGGCATGAAATCTATGGGAGGTTGCGTAATGGTCAATGGTCCAATAGGTATAGCCTTAGCCGAGGCAGACAAATTGGGCTTTTGAGTAGTCTTGTAAGTTCGATTCCTCATTTGCACGAGGATGTGCTCTCCTGCCATGAAGATGTCATGGTTAGGAGTATTGTTGAGGTTCCCTCCAGATCGGTTATTTTGGGAAGTTTGTTGTTGTGTCTTAACAGTTTGCTAATGGGGGAAGGGTTCCTGCATGACTGTATTTAGTTGGATTCTTTTCCCCCTACTACCTTGTATCCTTTTTAAATCATGAAGTTTAGGATAGTGTTGGGTATAATGGTCAGAATCCCTGCAGATAGCACATGCATGATTAGTCTGGATACTAGTGTTCTTGCCCTATTTCTGCGAGTTATTATTGGCTATACCCTGGTTTTGGTTTCGGTTGGGGTTACCCCTTCCCCATGCCCTTGGGTGTTGCTACTAATTGTTGCCTCCCCACTCAATCTCTCCCTTTGGTTTAGTTTTTGGTTTTTTCCTAGCACTGTTAGAAGGATTAACTAAATTCGATTGTTCTTATGATTGATGCGGTGAAGTGAGAGATGGTTGCACTATATTTACCCATGCATTGTTTTTCTTTAGTGGTATATTCTACAGCAGGGTTGGGAAAGGAGAATATTGGTACTCCTATCCCTCGTTAACATAATGGTTTAGGGGAGTAGATGTTTTATCCATACTCCAGGAGGAGTATTTATTTCCCTTGTGGGGGTTGATGTGAGATTCCTTGCGAGGTCTAGTATTGGTTAACCCTATTGCATATATCCTACATAGGTGCGAGTTGACCATTGTAATACCCTGTATTTTGTAATGATGGTGTTACATCATAAGATGGGCCATTAAATGGATGCGCAGGGTATTGGAAACTACTGTTGTGATGTCTTTGGTATAGTGCCCCAATTAGTCCATCAATAGTATTGGATGCAACTACTATTTCTCAATAAGATTGCACACGCGGGGCATCTGGGAGTATGTGGAAAATGTACCCTAATTGGTTGTATATTAGCTCCAGTTATTAAGCGTTACTAATGGCATCTTCCTCGCTCCGTGGGGATGTTTTACCCATGCCTTTTCATATTTCAAAGGTGAGGGATCTCAAGAAAATGTCCAGGAGGAATTTATCTTCAAAGTCAAGTTTCCACAACCTGCGATGTTTCCGCCATTCATGGATATTATCTAAGATGTGGGTGGCTTGTGCTTGTTTGAAGTTTCTTAGAAGTTCCAACCTCGAATCATGGTGGACTAGGAATTGGAAGAAATTAAGGAATGCATTATCTAATGAGCTAAAGGTTCCGTGAGACGCAGTAGGTTGGTCTATATACCACTTCACCACGGGCCCTGTTAGGGTGCGTTGAAATAGTTGTAATCTAATAGTATCTTCTGTGATACTATTATATGAACAACACAAGTAAAACTTCATGATGTGGTTGCCTAGGTATTCACCCTTCTTTCCCTCAAATTTTAGAATATCCAAAGTGAGCTTTATGGGCATAACTGGCCAATTTTGGCCATGTTCAATAAGGTCATTTGTGAGCTTGCTTAAATATGGGAGATTTAATGAAGCTAAGAACATGATTTGTGCATTAATTACCATTGCAAAATGATTATGGACAACTATATGTAATGGAGTCCTCTGTGGGGATGGCATGGGAGGATTATGTTGATGGGTATCTCGAAGACTGTCCAGAGGAGAAGTGTGTTCCTCCCAAAGGGGGCAGCGTGTGTGGATCCTTTAGGAGTGGTGAAGGGTGTACCTTGCCAAGGAAGAGTTCTAAGAAAATTTTCACCAATAAATGAAGATCCAATAATGGTGGCTAAGTGAAGTCCTCCCCATCTAAATAGTAGGAATCCTGGCACACCTCCTTGGAATGGGGGGAGGTTTAAAAAATGCCTATATCAATAGGGAGATGTGGGGTCCCCTATGGTGTTGATCTAGATTGTGTGCTACTTTTTGTTTGGTGAGGGAAGGAGATAAATATCACTACAATTGGATCACATACATAAAGAAAAGCGAAAATATAAATGGTTTATTTTCCTTTAATTTAAAATATGTGACCAAGAAAACAAGAAAAATGGTTTTTGTTTGTTGTGCATGATAAAGAGTCCTATGAAGACCTAATCATCCTATCCACTATTAAAATTAAATAGGCCTTGCGGAGATAACCTATGATGGTTCCTGGGGAAACATCCCAAAAGAACTAGCGATGCCTTCCAACAGCTAAGGAATCAACCAGGGTATTGGTAATGAGGGTCAGGTGATGCCTGCACCATCACCTATAAGGGAAGGATGCCCTAGATTTGTTCACTAAGTACCTTCATCCCACATGATCATTCAAGTCTTTAGCTTCTTGGTAATAGGTTACTAGTACCAAGCACTAGGTGGGTCAGGTAACCCTAAAGAGCACAGCACACACTGGGCCTAAGCTGAGCCCCCTCTAAATCTAGTCTTTGCCATGAATTGGTTGTCTTTTATGCAAGATGGTCGAAGGATTTTTAAGTTCCCTAAAAAGTCAACAACTATGTTTCAATGGTGAAGCGTGACCATGGCAGTTTATGGGAATTCTACCCCCAATGGTCCTAACCTGAACTATAAATGTTTTGGTGGCCCATGTGGGGAAATTTAATTTGTTCAAGTTATGGTTTTTTTTAAAGAGGCTTAACTCACTTATGGGGTGACTTTGTAATCCAAAATAGACTAAGTAACAAAATATCCAAAAGATGGATGATGTTTGAGTACAAAGTGTATGGAGGCTTAGTGTGTGATGCAAGTGAGCATATGAAGTGCGATAAGATTTGGATATGCGATGATCCTTTTCAATATCCTTATACTTACACTAGGTGTTGGTTGTTACTTGCTTCACTAATTAAGCAAATATAATTTGCAGAAAATTAAGTGAAATAGTTTGAAAACATATGTGGATTATGGCCACTTACTTTCCTCCCTAATTAGTCTATGTGGGTATTTGTTTCAAATAAATAAAAAATAAAAAAATATCTAATTGCTTGATGAATTAGGGTTCATTCAAGCAACCAGGGGTACTAAACATAAAACAAAAAATGCAGAGGTGAAGAAAATTCAATAGACACTGCCAATCACCTGAGAAAACTAAAAAATACAAGGATTTTTTCTTGTTTTTATGTTTTTCATGCGTGTTTGGTCACAGAAAAAAATGAAAAAGTGAGACAATTACAAAAATTATTCACTTCCACGGGCTTCGAACAGGTCTCAAGGGACTGTAAAAAATCCAAGGAGGTGAGGAGCGCCTTGAAGGATGTTTGTACAGAGAGAAGGTCCTGCAAACAATCTCTAGATTAATGGAAATAGATCAATATGGTCTCCATTCCTGTTGTAGTGTTTTTGGAGCACAAGTGTACTAAAAAACACCCGCTTAGCAGTGGATTGTTACCTGTAAAGGATCACAGTAAAAAATGGTGTTGTTAGTGGACAAACTTAAATAAACACAACATTGTAAATAGTGGACACAATGCATACATAAACATATACTTAAACAAAGAGGTGTATGAAAAAATGCTCAAATGGAGAAAACAGATCAATAATATATGGAAAAATATCCCTTTATTGATTGCTGATGGTAGATGTTGAATACAATTAGAATCTCAGACACTTAAAGACAATTCCTTGAGCTAGGGAGCTCCAAAATCCTTAGAAAGGGGGTTTCCTTTCCTCAATCTCTTTGCAAGTTTCTCCTCTCTCTCAAAGAAGTGTGAATACTCTCCAAAGTCTCAATTCCTCTTCACTCACTAAGATGTTGGGTTGCTTAGAAGCAATTTGGCCAACATTCTAGTGCTCTTCACTTCCTTGGTTTCAACGATGAAATAGTGGTTTTCTTACAAACAATGTTGCCAACATAGCAATGTTTTTTTTTTTGGCTCTCCCATGTCTTGTTTATATAGGGTTTTTTTAATCCCTCTTCCCTCTCTTGGTACATGTATGGTAAAGGCACATGAGTAGGACAAGAGGATCCCATTAAGGGCTACACTTCTCCAAGGAGATTTGAATTCAATTGTATGAGGTTGATCTCATATCAAGTAATCAACTCCAAGTTTGTAGAGTGATCTTGGAATTCTGAGTCACCTTTTTTACAACCACATGGCTTTTTGAGGATATGTCACACATGCAAATTTATCGAAGAAATCTGTGCACAACCTTAATTGATTTCCTTTATAAACTTTGGATATTAGGAGAACCTTTGATTTTTTAATATTTATGCTATATTCAGCTGGTAAAATGTCTTCTGGATCGTACTAATAGGTGTACGATTTTCTAGTGTTAACAAATACCTCAACTATCGTACTCTGAGGTGGAGGAGGAGGTGGTTAGTCTCCTCTCTTAGGAGAAACATTAAGCACATCCTCTAGCTCTATCATGTGATCATCAGGTGAATGACGATAAGGTGTACTACCAGAAGGATCCCCAACACCCTGACTATGATCTAATGGGTTAGTACTACCATAAGCATGATTACACCCTCATCATCATGATCAAATGAGGTAGAATAGTGTGAAGGCTCATCTAACACATCTACCATTTCATGCCCTTCATCCTCCTTATTTCCAGTAGCATGCTAGCTCTGACGATATCATGTATAATATTCACCATCTAGCGTGGATAGTCCATAAAGAGATCCATGAAGCTAGGATCTGTGCAGGGAAGACTCCCTCCTCAGCCAAAATATAGACAATCTATCTCAGTAGTCCATCCTAAATCTCAAAACATCCCTAAGGGCCGGTATGCCCATGCCCCCCTGATGATGTGCCTCACCCATCTCCTCATATACTCCCTCCGGTGGGGGATAAGGCATGTCCCTAAGGAATGTGTCGATGTTTACAAAATATATAATACATAATAGTAATTAGACAATTTCATTAAGAAATTTAACAAAACAACTTAACGAATGTTTTAGAATAAATTTTATTATATTTAATTAAGACAATAAAATGAAACTATATTAATAAGAAGAGCTTCAGCGTAAATCACATGAAAAAGACATTTGTCAACGCGTTTCGAACCAACTAGTCTGGTTCATCGTTAGGACAAATTGAAGAAACAGATATGGCCTAGCAAGTTAAATAGACTGAGCAGAGACTCCAACGGCTACAAAACGGCTATTTTTGACTCTAGGACCACATAACGGCTATTTTTGACTCTAGGACCCAAGCTAAAGTTATATTAATAAATTTAATATTATTATTATTTTTATAATATTAAGATTAATAATATATTATTTTATTTCTAGAATTAAACAAAATTAGGTACTATGAATAATATCATAAGTAATTTATTTAAATAAATAACGTTAGAATAAAACTAATGGTTATTGAAAATTATTATTTGCGAGAATGAATTCTTTTAAAGAAATAAATAAGGTTACATAAATAAAATCTATTCTTATAGGATGTTAGGATTAAATAAGAATAAATGAATAAATATATAATGTTAATGGTAATAAGTTATTAAATTATTAACTAACTATATATGAATTGTTTATTAAAGGTATGTTATTTTGCTTATAAAATTATACTAATTACTATTGAAGTAATATTGTGTTTATAAAATTATTAAATTTACTAATTAATAAAACTAATCTTAATAGTTTAGTTTGAAGAGGATGTTGGGACATTGTATCCAATCCATACCCATGTACATAAACAACAACAAGATAAAAATGTGGTCATTCTCACTGGTCATTAGCACGAATGCCTGGTTGGAAATCCTAGTTAGATACTCCGGTAGGCCCCTCTTGGGCATCATCTAGCCTCAGTTATGAATCTACATGTCATTCATCATCTTGGGAGGGTGACAGTCAAATGTATGCCTCATCTCTGGAAACCTCTCAAACATTAAATAAACAATCTCTGAAGAAAAAGGGAATTTCATCCTCCTATGTATCATTGCACGACATCTATATAAAGCCCTACAAATATTCCCAAAAAAATGGTAGACCATTTGATAAATTTTAATGAGAGAATCCATACAGGTGAATTAAATTTTAAAAAGAGTGGAATAACCTATTCAAAGTTTTGGGTTTAACAAAAATCTGAATAGGTTATTCCACTCTTTTTTAGATTTCATAAATTGTAGCATCTGAATCAAAGAATCGACATAATACAAAAGAGGGAAACTAGTGATTCCCATCACTAGTACAATGTGAAATGGTGGTCACTAATAATGAGAGGCACTTAACCTCATGTGCAGAAAAAAGAAGCAATCTGTAGTTGTCCACCATGCACCTAAAAATTTGTTGGACATACTACATGAGCCCCAACATATCTCTGAGTAGGCATGTTGACTCTCTGCTTCAACCGCATGCCGAACATCAACTGGGAAAAATCCTCCCCTCTCTTATATAGGCCAGTGATAAAATATATGTCCTCTTTAGAGGTCTTGTACCACGTCTTAGGACCGACATGGAAGCTTGGTCCTCGACACTCCACTAGTGGATCAGAAGTGCCAACAAGGTAGAGTGTGCCTCCAGGAATATATCCTCCTCATAGTACTTAAGGAGGCCTACATTCCTCAAGAGTGCTCAGGTTGCTACACTAATAAGGTGAGGGTATAAATCCATCTCCCTCTCTTGGGCATGCTATGGTCATAACACATTGTATTAGTTTGCCACTTTCTCATGCTCCTGCTACTGCTCCCTTTGTTGACATCTCTGCTACATGATTGACATATAAAATACATTATCCTCATACATAAAACATATATTTTTTTATTAAATTAAAAATGTATCTATAAATATGGCAACATAACTTTCAATTAAAAAAAAATCCCAGGTGCGCCCCAAAAACAGTAATGCATTGGCTCTGGTGCGCTATAAAAAACAAATGCACCAGAGATAGTGCATGCATACATATGACACACTGCTTTTATTTCACGTTTCTACATTTTCATCATGGTGTGTCTCAAACTTATGCATTGGTGCACACTTATAACCTTTTCACACCGGTATGGAACATTCAGATTATCAAATACACCGAGCTATCTTTTTCAATATTATGTTTGCACTGGGCCGACGTTGAAAATGTACACACTGACATATAATTAATAGTTTTTCTCGATGCATTTTATTTACGAAACTCACTGCAAAAACAACGGTGAGTAGGTTCACATATTGATCTATGGTGCACCCTATAAATTTACAAGGTGCGTTGTTATCTGTATGAGCTTAAGACATTGAACACACCGCGTAGGGAAAACAAAATAAAAAACCAGTGCATTTTTTACCTATTTTGCAATTCTAATCTACTAAGAAATTTAATTAGAGAGAAACATAGACATTACCTAGACATTTGGTCATATAGAAAGCATTGTTGACATGTAATTAAGAAAAATAAATTTCACCACTGTTTGAGAAAATTGGAAAGCCACACATAAAGCATGGTAAAGAAGGATGGTGAGAAAGAGAAGTATCGATGTTAGGGCACTTGCATGAGGCAAGAGTGGCAATGTTGCTTCAAATCTCTATAACATTGAAGATGGTAAAAATGAAATTGATGATTGGTAGGTTTTTCTTTTATTTAACCCTCTTTTGGTGTGTTATTATAATCGCACCGTTGCATAAAATATCTAAGAGCACCATTTTTTTTTTTTTTAAACCTATAGGAGTGGTCTTGTTAAGGCGCACAAGGACATTCAAATACAAGTACTGCATCGGTGCTTTGCCAGACTATAGAACCACTTTTTTTCTAAATTAGAAACCTCCTAGAAATGCTCTTTCGTGGATGCAACTGGGCATTTTAAAACGTGAAAAACATCGATGCTTTGTAATAAGATAAGACCACTTTTAAAAAAATTAAAAACCCTATAGCAGTGATCTTGTTAAGACACATCAGGGTGTTTAAAATAATTGACAGCACCAGTGCTCCATGGGAATAAGTACCGCATTTTAAAAACCCCCTAGCGGTGCTCTTTCTAAGACAAATCATGGTGTTTTAATACATGAACAACAATGATGCTTCATTGGAATATAGCACTGCATTTTTTGGAAAATTAAAGAACTATAACGATGCCCTTTTTAAGTATGCACTGAGGCATTTTATTACAAGAAGGACACCCATGTTGTGGGTGGATATGGCACCGAAAATTTTTAAAATTCAACCTTTATCTGATGTTATCTATTATTGTAAGCACCGGTGTGTGGTATACTGTGCACGAACTACGGTGTTAAAGTGCTAGTTTAGCACCAGATCATCATCATAGTATAGCACAGGACTTTGAAAAATGAATTTTATGACTAGCATTTTTGTAAATTTAACCCTTTTCTAGTGTTATGTAGTATATGCACCGATGCTCTTTTTTATTTAGTGCACCAATTTTTTCTTGTAGATAAATTTGCCATGTTTCACCATGTTCTATTTGGCACCGGTGCTTATATGTATAGTAAAGCACCGATGTGTTTGTATATTTTAGGCACACCATAAAAAAACATCATCTAAAACATTCGCCTGCCCAGTTCTCCCAGTGACCTCCACTACAAATGGACTTTTGGGTTATTCTAATAGGGGCTTCCACAAAAAACTCCACTAGAAGGTATTTCCCTTTTAGTGAGTGGTACATCCTATCTTGTCACAATGTACCCTACATACTTTCCTAGGATTGTACCTGTGAAAGTTCTTGGTTCCAAAGCATAGGAAATCTAATTCTTGTATTTCAACATCTACCGCTTTAAGGCTTTTCATCTCATACATTCAAATACTTAAAAGGGAAAATGGGACATGGGGCCTTCTTCCTTCTATGCAAGACTCCTAACAATCCACCATTCAACTAATAAGCAATTTCTTGCAAGACTACCTTATTAGTCACATACCGAGGCATAACATGGGGAAGCATTTGGCATAAAAAACATCTGGTATATGTGTTTTCTAGTGTGGAAAACTAATCTACAATATAATGCAATACCTCCTTCACCTAGTCAGTCAAGGAAGGAGGATCAATGTCATATATCATCTTAAATAAAACTGCAAATAAATGTTCTGCTAATCTATCATATGCCCCTTTGAAACTCAAATTTGACAGAACCCTTCAATGGAATTAAACTCAAAACTTAAACTATGGGGTCTAGTTCCAATACATCCCTGGAAATTCATACCATGCACAAATCCCACCTAAGAAAATGATGGCACATAAAACTTTGGTGCCTCATTTTCTCTTAGATCTGCTTTAGCCTACCCAACATGTTGTAGCAACTTAAAAGAAAGTACATATGCCCAATTTAAGATTTTTCCATGAGTGACAACTAAGTTGAGCATAAATATCCAAGTCTCTTCAAATACTTCAATATTCTTTCTCCCATGCATCCTAAAACACATAGCAATAAGGTACTGGTACACCTCCCTCAAGATCCTAGTTGCATAAGATGTAGATGGGCGATGTCAAAATTTAGCAAGCTCTCGACACCAAGACTTGATGATATCATTTGTGTCAAGATCAACCCATCTAGTGTAGAAGATGTTGTCAACATATTCCATGGGCTTCAACAACTTGTAGTAAGTTTTCATGTCCTCACCAAAGTAGGTGGAAAACTGACCACCACTTTCACTTCAAAGCACCAAATATGAATCATCCATTCCATTTCCTCTCCACAAGACATCACTAGGAACCTACATGCAATCCTATGTATCCTAGACCATTTGATGTTGATGTATACTTCCTTGTCTTCCATATCTTCAGGGAACTACTTCTGCATGAATGTGTCTTTAATATCCTTCCATGTGACCTCAAAATATTTGTCTATAAAATAATGAGTGTCAGTGAGTATAGGAATGAAAAGATTTGAAGCTTCCACTCCTTCTTTAGTGCTTGCTTCTGATGCTTCTTTTGAGGCCACTCAACAAGTAGCGAGAAGCATAATTCCAATAGATGATGAATTATTAATGAGGCTAGTAGTTGGAACACCTGCATGTGGAAGCAGACTCATGGTGACAAAGATCACCTTTATGAAATCCTCTATCTATCATGAGTAATAACTTAGAAAATCATGTTCAAAGAGCCACCAAAGACAGCTGAAAGTACAAGCTCATCGATGGGATAGGATCATTCTTTAGGAAATAAAAATGCATCAAGACAAAGGAGGGCACATGTTAGAGTAACAATGAGGGTCAAGGCTCACATAATGCCTTCAAGGTGCATCTTTGTTCTCATGCAAGAGAGACGAAGATCTAAAAGGCACAAGGTGCACTATCAAAGCATGAAGTAAATAATTCGTCATTTTGGGGTGCACTATTGTGCTCAAAGTGACCACAGAGTGCATAATGGCACATACTGAAGAGACAAGGTATCAGGCTTCAAGCCTTCCCAGTGTGCTAGTGTGCTCAAGAATAACTAGGAGGGTGTAGGGCATACTGTCGAAGCAACAAGGGGGGGGGGAATTCCTTTATTCAAGGTGAAATCATGCACTCAAAGAGGGAACAATTCTTCGAGTCGAAGGAGTGCATTCGAGAGGAAAAGTTGATTTTTCAAGGTGAAACTTTCCAAGATAGCAAGGACTTCATTTCAAGAAGTGCACTCTTTCTTGAAATGGCTCAATGACAGCCTAAAACATTCTAGCAACAAGATGAAATGATTTTAATGCTAAGTGGAAGGATCCAAAAATACTTGTATATTCCATCACAATCATGATGAGAATTTGAAGATTTACAAAATGTAAAGAGTCACAACCTATGATGAAATATTGATACTTGTACAAGAAATAATGTACTGAAACACCAGTAAAGAATGCAAGATTGACAACAAAAACATAAAAGGCAAGTGAAATAGTTGACATGCAAAATATTACTTGGAAGTACAATCAATGAAGAGATCCTTGATTCAAAGGTGTGCACTCAACCCAAATGAGAGTTATTATGAGGAAAATTTATTAATGAGTTGATTATAAAGAGATTACATGCAAATAAAAACCATGCATTCTCACCACTTTTCGATGGATAGATGAGTTGGTGAAGTAAAGTGAAGTGGGCTATTATTTTCTAGAACTGTTCCCACATGCACCAAGGAAAGTGCATGCATGAGTTGAAGAGGGCGTAGTTCTTCAAGTCAAAGGAGTGCTCTCAAGTGGAAAATACACTAACCAGGCATGAAGGAGTGTGCTCCACTAGGGCACAGTGTTCACCACGAAGGAGTGAACTCAACTAGAGCGCAATTGCATGTAATCTTGGAGTGAAATTTTTCCTAACAAATGTTCTTTTTCTCGCTTTTGTGTATGAGATGCATGTCAAACAAAGCTAGTTACTAAGTGGAGAAAAGATATACCTTCTCATATCCTTGGGTTGGGTAACACAAGTGCTTCTAAGGATAATTTGATGACACTTAGAAAATTTGACTAAAGGGGATGGGACACTTAGAGATAACACGAGGAGAGTCAAGCAAACATCATGATAACACTAGGCATCTTGGAACGACAATTTATGTCGGCTCCAGAATTGGATTAGACTTAAATTTTGGAGGGTCGGTGTCACAACGATAACACTTGGAGACACACTGGGAGAACCCCAAATTCTCTATTTTGGTTTCATTTTATGTGATAAGTCTCAATTTTCAAGGAAGTAGTGATTCAATTAGTGGGTCACCTAAGCTGCTCATTTTACCCAGTTAAATATATAATCTTTCATGCTCCATTACTTGACATACCACAACATTAAGCTAGCCAAATAATAATTGTTTTGATGAGGATAAGAGTAATATAAAATCATGAGTAAGAAATGATTAGAGTAAAGGTTTTCATCTCTTGTGTTGCTCCACTACTAGTAGGCCTAGACAGTACCCCAATGAATTTACTTTAGGAACACAAGTGTTGCTTTGCTATCAGCTAGTCTAGAATATACCTTGGTGAAGTCACTTACTTCACATCCTCGTGCAGGAAGCTTTTTTCTTCTTTCACCCTTTATTCATTTAGTTAATTTAGTTGTTCTTAAGAAATTATTTTTAAATGGGGCAAAAGAGGGAACCCAAGTTATTAAGAGTAGAAGAGGTTTCTTCTTCAAATACAGGTTTGTAAATCTATGATAGTTAGCCTAGTAAAAAATCTCCTCTTATCTTTCTCTACTCAAATAGATAGGTGATAAAAACACCATTAATAAAAAAAATCAAGTGTAGGAACAACAAATCTAAATAGGCCATCATGGCTCTGCTTATGGTTTCCCTGCCTAAAAGGATCGTATTTTCTTTCCCGAAACCATTGAATTTAAAGATATATAAAAACCAAATCAAGGAAGAGGATAATAAATTAGCCAAGGGTTTCATGTTACTGTTATCACCAAAAAATTGATCATCTAGCCTAATTTACTAGATGAATCGAAGTACACCAGTTAAAGCCAATTTTACCATAGTAAAATTGCTTTCACCATGAGAAATTACTTTATAAACCACCTTTGTTAAGTAATTTATAGTTAAACCCATGAAGAATAATTAAATAAATCACTATTTATTTGATTTTCTTTTAGGAATAATTAATTAAACCATTTTTAAATTATTATTCCTTGTCATATTTGACCCAATCATGAAAAATAAATGGATAAATCATTAATTATCTTATTTTTCTCTAAGAATAAATAATTAATCACTAATTAATTATTATTCTTTGTTAAATTTGACTAAATCCCTTAGGAATAATTAAATAAATTCTTATTTATTTGTTATCCTTAACTAACTCCTTGAGATGATAAATAAATCACTTATTTATTTATTATTTCTAAATAAAAGTTTAAATACTTTTTCCCTCCTAAACATATATAATAAAATATTCCAGGTAGTTATTCCAAGAATGGGATCATAATATTTTATTATTGCTCATTATTAGAGGATAACTCAATATTTTGTTATAAATAGAAGGGTTTTCCATTCATTATTCACTTTTGATTATTTTCATTGTTGCACTCACTGTTGTAACTATGATTATTTTCATTGTCACACACCATATTTGGTTGGGTTTATACATTATAGAAGAGAGAGACTCTACACAAGATGAAGATGTTTGAGGATAGCTAGGAGCCCATCCCATAGAGGGGGACTGGTAACATTTATATCTGGTTTCCATTGGATGATTGGAGTTATTACTCTTTCTTCTTGTTTTTTAACTATGATTATGAGATAGATCCAGACTTTGGCACGCTTTGTTTCTATCATTGCTACAGATCTATAATGTTTAGCAGCCATTTATATTGTTGATATTGTTTGTCATCCACAATCTTAAGTGGATTATTTTGGTACATCTTTGGGAAGGAAACACTACAACAAAATTGGTGACTCCACTGGGTTTTATACTTCAGATCTAGAAACCTGGGTGAGCTTTGGTTTTTAGCTTAGGGTTTCTTATTTTTTTTAATTCTCTTAATGTTTCCTAGTTTTTTAACCCTAGATCTATTAAATTTTTTACTTCTGCAAGCTTTCTAGTCATTTCTGCAAGTCACAGGAACCAACCGCGACAAAGGTGACACTTTTTTTTTAGATTTGCCAACCAGGATCGACAGAGCAGAAATCACACTTTTTGGCCCAAAAAGTGTGATTTCAAGGCTAGAGTGCACTTATTAGCCCAAAAAGTGCAATCCCTACAGGAAAACAGGTCAGTACCTGCCATTTCTGGGTTTTAGGGTTTTTCTAAAATTTATTTATGGGTTTTGCAGAGAGTTGTCTGTTGGGTTTTCTGACCTCTATCTCATCCCGCTGAGGCCTTGATCCACTTTTTTTTACTTGTTGAAGTCAAATTTAGCCTCCCCTAGGGCTTCTAGTACGTTTCTACCTTTCTAGGAGGAGTTTAGCTGAGGGAGTAGTCTAAGTTTCTGTAGCACTTTTAACCACATTTTCCATATCTGTACCCTTTTGTTCCAAATCTGTTAAGATAGGTTGCTACCATCCATAGTTTCACATTTAAACTTGCTTGGTCTTTGGCCTTAGGGTCCCATCGGTTGCCCTAGGTGTTTCACCGGTCTATCTATATTTTTGTAGAAATCTTCCTCTCTGGTTTTTTGTTGTTATTGAACCATTCTCCAGAAGTTTAGTGTCACTTGAACCCATTCACACTAACATCTAGATATCATGACCATTTTAGTGTATTTTCCATCGATTTAGCCACAAACCAAAACAATGTTTGCAAACCCAATTTGGTCGGGGTTTAGTTAATTGTTTTGTTGTTCATTTTATGTCGTTAATTTCAGTTTATTTTCAACATTTCTTTTTCCTTTTTACAAACATGATATGGGCTTAATCAATAAATACACTTGCACACACAAGCATAGCTTAAGCGAAGGGTGCTTGGTTTACGCCACCAAGCCAAGACTTAACATAATAAATATATCTACGTTCATTGAGACAAAGGCATATTGTTGTTCTCCCTTCACCATTTCCATGTCACATGTGTCTTAACACCATTACACCACCAAGGAATTTATAACGGAGACTATTAGGCCTTCACCCCGAGTTTTCGCTTGGGCATATTACCCCTCCCTATCGAGTTCATGTTTGTAACCCTCCGAGTCCCCACACTGACTCTTCTACTTGTTCACCCGATTCATCATCTGAGTCTGAGCCTCCCTCACCGCATATCATCACCATGCCTGGACCCACAATTGGTGTAGGAACCCAACCTGGTGTTGGCTTTGGTTCTATCCTAGTGGTCACATCAAGCAGAATAAGGTCAAGAACTATTCTAGTAGCCCCCATGCTCCCCTTTATGGTTGGGTTAAGTCTACTGTATTTTAACCAGTTGATAAACGACCCCATACGCCACGATGTTGGTTGGCCTTCTATGCCAACTAAGCTTCCCTCAGGCATCCCGATGTTTGAGGGTAATGCTGGAGAGAATCCTACCAACCATGTTCGATCCTTCCACAAGTGGTGTTCATCTAACTCCATTATTGATGACTCCATATGTCTTTGTCTATTCCAACTAACACTCACTAGAGACGCTGCAAAATGGTATGTAGACTAGCCCTCCACATCTCATTCTATTTTTGTGACGCTTGTTGAATCATTCCTCTCATATTTCCATTTAGCTCTCTGGTAAAACACTAGTACGGAGCTATTGACCTCATTGCATCAGTCCTCCACCACTCGCCTATCCGACAATGTTCAAGAGTGGAGTCGAAGGAGAAGCACATGCCATGCCTTGCCCTTTGAAGACCATGTCTATCTAGATTGGTTTCTTAGAAGCCTTTTAGCACCCATTGGAAAAGATGTTGCATCCCTTTTTCCTCAGACTAAGGAAGAAGCTCTTCAAACCACTATGAGGTATGACCTGATTTATGCGCAATCCAGTTATGTCTACACCATCATTCTAGACCTTCCCCCTCTTGGAGGTGCCAATGCACTGGGGGCATCTCACATTGTCGACGGTATCGTTGGAACCCTTACACACCCATCACCATATACTCAGTGAATTTCTGGCTATACACAAGGGGTCATCAATTCCTTTAACCCCCATGCCCCTCCTACTAGCAACATGTTTTCACTACCCCCAAACTATCTATCAAACTGTTGCTTCTCATTATGCACAACTGGGCGCTCTAGCCCATCAAGCATTAGCACCGCAACCTGCCATGTATCCTCAGTCCCAACAGCCACCTCCCCCTCAGGGTCAGATGTTTGTATAGCAGAGTGCTACCAATTCCCAAAATTTTAAGAAAAGGAATAATGGGAAGGGTAACAAGTGTAACCAAGGTAATCAAGGTAATCAACCTCGTGAAACACCAACAACCAGCAATAGGGCAGCCAGCCCAAGTAGAAAAAGGCTATTCTTATGAACAAGACTTATGCATGTTATGGTGTACATGGCCATTATAGACATAAGTGTCCTCTCTTACCCAGATGTGCCAAATGTGGGAAGCTCAAGCAGCTTCTAGAGGTCAACAATCACCTCAGAATCCTACGCCATCTCAACCAGCAGTGCACACAAATCCTTTCCCTCAACAAGGATTTGTTGTTGCTCAACCTCAACCAAGTCAAGCACTCCATCCCCCCTAACCTTCTGGTCCTGGTTACTACCAAATCATTATGATGAACTCTGATGAGGTTAACCCCTCCAATATCAACCTACAAAATCAGTCACATCAATATGACAAGTAGTCGAATTCGTCCGCCATTGAGTCCAAAACCAATGCATCTGCTGAGCCTCTTATGGAACCAAACGGTCTTGTTACAGATACCTCAACCTAAATTTGAGGCCGCTCCTAAGATCCCAAAGGGACTATTATGTCATAATGTAGCTTCTAACCAAGTCGCCCATACATATAGTATAGTAGACGACTTGGCATAATCACCTGCTACCATGTTCACGCTGGAAGTCCTCCAGTTGTGCCCATCTCAAAAGAAAGCTCTACTAACTGCAGTAGGTCCTTCTAATGATCGTGTGATTGTCTTCCTGATTGATACATCATAACATCCCATGTTACCTTCATCTGTTGCTATCTAGATACGACTCCAAGTCCATAATGCCATCATCTCCCGATGCATTATTAATGAAGGTGCATCCACCTGTGTGATGTCTGCCTCTGTTTGGAAACAACTTAAGTCACCTGAGTTGTCCCCTCCACTATCACTTTGCGTGCTTGGGACAGACACTCCTCCTAGCCCCTTAGCATGTACCGCAATTGTTTAGTGACCCTTGCGGGCAAGAATGTCCATGACGACATTGAATTCATTGATTCCCCTTTGGAATACAACATTATCTTAGGTCGTAGTTACACATATGTGATACACAACATTTTGTCACTATCCTTGTACTCCCTATTCCATGATCCTAGAGGACCTCTGCAGTGAACCCTACATGCTTTCCCTTCATGAATAAACTCCCATTGTGTCCCTCTTGATGAGAAAAACAATTCCCTTTTGCACCGTTTCCCAAAAAGCTTCTGTTTCTCCCAGTTTATAAGACCAGTACTAATGACCCTTGTCCTCGTGCCGATATGCAGGGATTAAAATTATCCCTAGCACCGACTGGAGCGACTGAGATTTTTTTTAGTCACACCGATCATCTTTTGGAAAGTTTTTTAAATAAGGAGCTGAAGCTTCCAGCTCTAGAAGCTTTGTAACGGAAGTTTGGTAAATGGTTGAGCCGGATGGAGTCGAGGATGTTAGTTTGTGATCCTCTCCCCTATAAGGATGGAACTACCTCAAGAGATAAGACCTTATCCCATGAGAAGAGGAACCATCTCCCATCCATTCATGTTATATAAACCTCCATTTTTCCCAAGCACAAGCTAGTGTTAATGTTGGTGTGCTGGTGTTGATTAAGTTTGGAGTAAATAGCAAGTTGTTCATAGTTGTAGCTCTCTAGTTGTGTGTGAGGGGGAAGTGTGAATTTGTTTTAGTGTCAAACTTGAAGGGAAGACCCTTAAAGCTATCATTGTTGAGGCGATCATGGAATTCTAACATAAGTGTATGGTAACCTGGTTTTGCCAAAGGAGAACTGCAACGTCAAGACAATGGTTGTAATCTCTTCTTGATTTAATATATATGCAACTATCAATTGATTTCCTGCATAATGTGTCATCTCACATGTTTATGGCTTAATGTTTCTTGACTTGTTAAGTAGATTGAACTACAATTTGTCTATTATCACTGTTGTTGTTTGCTATTGTTTACTTTTTTTAGGTGTTCAAGGAAAAGAGAAATTGCTAAAGTGAGTAAGCAAGGTCATCACCAAACGGCATAAGCGTACTAAGAGTTAGGCCCTCTTAATTGGTTCTAACCTACGGAAATATTGAATAGAATGTCTTTTTAGTGGCTAGAACTATTATCGAGCTAGAGGAATTGTTTTTGTCCGCACTTATAATTTTACTTCACCACAAATTGGCGACACTGCTGGGGAGCCCACCCTTCCATTTGTTTGCTTGGAATTTCATGGTTTCGTGTGAACTTTTCTAGTTTCACCATTTCCCTTTAGTTTTGTTTTTCTTACACCTCTGGGTTTGAAAATCATAGTAGCAAGTATGGTCCCAACTTTTTGAAAATTTTTATTTTTTTCTTTGCATCCTCGTTCAACGCGCTTAATTCACTGACAATCACATCGATCAATGTGATATGCTAAGAAACAGTCGCGTTGACCCCCTTCTGGCACTTGTTGTCAGTTAGGCAATCGTTTCGATGCCTGTAAGTGAAGACTAGGGTTTACCCCAAATCTTGGCTAGTATGTTTTGCTCTCATGATTTTTACCCTGTAAGTTGTTTAGACTATCTTCTCCCTGACTAGAAAACTACTTTTCATTTGTTTGTTTTCTTGTTGATTTTCTATATTTTCGCTTGATTTCTTGGGTCATTAGATGGTTAGTGGCACTAGGGCATCTAGATTGCCATCCATTCAGATGATTGTCAACTTAGTGAGTCAAGTTGTTGGTGCATTTACTCCTTGCATTTCGTTTATGGTCCTTCTATGGCTTTGACCTCCTTTACACAAGTTTGAAAAGTTTTCATTTGCTTGTCTAAACGTCTCTTTTCCAGCATAGATCACATTGCTTGTCTTTTTTTTGGTAAAGTCATTATGTCATTAGTTTGAAAGAGATTCTCTTTTCATGTTTTTCATTTGCTTGAGAATCAATTGTCTCGAAACTTTTCATTGAAGTGTTTTATGAGAAATTCATTTTGTCATTTCATGAAAAGTACAAAGTTCTAGTTTGCTACATCAATATGTTACGATAGTTAGCATCATTGAAGACTAGGATTGCATTGGCATTTGAAAAGAAAAAGAATTATCTTTTCTTTTGAAAGGATTGTTCGAGTGCACTTCTTAGGAAATTAGGAATTGGAATGTATTTTTCATTAGTTTATTTTCTCGAAAAGTGAACTAGTGAAAAATCATTTTCCTTTCGGTTGCTTGGTTGTTTGCATTTGATTGTGTTTCCTACCCTCTCTAGTGTAGAGAATTCCTCGAATTAAAATGGTCTTGTCTCATTTAGCTACATTTAGGGCTTTTTGAGTCACATCACTAAGGCCTGAAAACCAAGACATGATTCAAGATAAAATTTAAAATGAACTCAATTAACCTAAGCCACGCTTGAAACCTAACGATCACATCTAGAAGGTCTAGGCTAGAGACGTGTTCCAGCGTCTTTAAACCTAGCAGCTATCGTTAGCTTCAGCACTAGACGTTACTAGTACGGATTTGTCCTCCCCGTATCATCGATTATATAATGGGAGACCCCTCTAGGCTACAATCCTTTATCCATAGGAAGTCGAGTCTACTGCCTTACAAACGTGATACACCAAACACAACATTCGAGGAGATTGCCTAACCGTACTTCTCGGTTCGTTGATGGGTATTATGTAGTTCATGGTTGCCTGGTAATTCTTTTTACCTAGATCATCCAGACTAGTCATTTGATCATTTTGACTCATTAAACTTAAAAGATCATTCGAGCACTTGTCCTTTCAAGCTCATTTCTAATCGAAAGTGATAGAGTCACCTTTGTTTCTTTCTCAACTCTTAAAACATGAAAGAGCACCAGTTTATTTATGCATCTTAAAAATTGATTTCCCATGATCTTGTAACATCCTATTATTCTTTTCTAGACCAAATCGTGAGTTTTCCCTAAAGAACATTTTAAAGCCTTGAAATTTATCTCTCTTTTCATGTTAGCTAAGACAAGGTCATCGTGGTTGAATCATCTGGTTCACCTAATTCCTCTTCCTCTCCTTCATCTTAAGGATTGTCTAAGGAGCCTTTTCCTAAATTACCAGAGTAAGTCGAGGACTAAGGTGTTGAACTCGGAATCATTCTGAGCATTCAACCTTTTTCATCTCTTCCTCCACCTAATTCAGATACTAGGTCACCTATTGATATTGGCCTAGAATCTCTAGACTCTGCGAGTTCACTGACTACTGACGGTCATCTTGGACTAGTTATATATCCTTTGAATCCTTTGTTCAATGCTATTGTGATATCACCGCAGTGTCTATACAGTCCGTATGATCAGCCGAGTGTTCCTTTGGAATTATCCCGTCATACATCTTCGATCATTCGTCATCATTTGTTCCCAGCTATGGAACCCAAAGTCAATGTTCTAGTTACCTCTCTGGATCAATCAAAAGTTTCTACTCCACACGTTGTAGGAGAGGAAGAACATCAATTTCCCCTAAAGGTTTCCCCTACACAGGGAGCATTCCCATCAGTGTGTATTAGGATTTTCCACATAATTATGTGACTTTAGCACAATTGATCTTAGGTACACCTAGTGCCTCATTACTTTATCACAACCATGTATGGGCATCTAGCGCCATGCGTACTACAGGTCCATTCATTATGAACCTGACCTCCCAACAGGTTGTTACTTCAGTCCCGATGCAACTCACATTCTGAACCCTCTTGTCTCGTCTGTCCTAGTCACCATCTAGTTCAACCAGCAATATCAAAGAATGTTACTGTCAGTACTTCGATCCCTCCAGTAAGTGGACAATATGTGACACCAGCTGGGGGGGGGGGGGAATCTGAGTGTTTCTATGATGTTAGGCACCACCAATGTGAGTAGCTCATATTCTCACATGGTTGGGATGAACCAATCTTCTTTTGGTGTTTTCCAAAACCCTACTGGTACTGCTGGATCAAGCAATATCCAGTACCAATAGGTTCAAAATCTTGTTGGTCCGTCTGGGTCAAGAAATTTCCAATATCAACAGCCTTATGAGGATCAGGTTTAGTACCAAGCTCCTTACATTCCATATGGTTCTCAAGGAATGGTCAATCTACCTTATGTCCTTCAGTCTTGGTAGTACGTTCAGCTTGGCATATCGACTTTGGGGTGGCTATGGCTAGATTCAGTTCAGAACATTTTCGAGAACTATTCAAGTACCCTTGCAGCAACAAGGCCAGCCTCTGCAGCAACAAGGGCAACCTTTTTTGCAACAAGGTTTGTCCATGCAACCACAGGGGCAGATGATACCGTAGCAAGGACAACTCCAACAACTGCAGCAGAAACCCTTGCAATAGTTGCAGCAAACCATGCAGTATGCTACGCAAACCTCCCATCCTATGTCTTCGCAAGGCCAACCTCTGCAGCCATAGGGACAACCTTTGTTTCCACAACGTCAACCCTTGTAGCAGTAGAGCCAACCCGGGTAGCAACAACCCTTGTATACATATCAACAGGGTCAAGCCTTGCAAGGATAAGGCTAGGGTCAAGTCCTACAGCAGCAGGCTCAAAATCCTAATGTCCTAGGGAAACAAGCCCAGAATCCCTATGTCCAGGGGCAGAAAGTGCACAATCCTTATGTCCAAGGACAACAGATCCAAAATCCTCTTGTTTAGGGGCAAAAAGTTCAAAACCCATATGTTCATAGATAGCAGGTGTAATATCCATATGTCCAAGGTCAACAAGCTCAACAGTTTCTTAACCCGTATGTTGCTTATCAGCAACCTATGAACGTTTAGTTCCAAGGTGTTCAAGGTCAAAAATCCCCCCCCAGTCAAGGTAACCTACATTAGGGGCAGAATCAAATGCCATATGGCCAAAACCCACCACTATGGGGCCAACATCCTTACCAGCAAGGATGGGCTCCTCCGGTTTGACCCGCTTATCGACCTCCAATGCCTTTTAATACTCAATTTCCATTCTTGGACATGTTAGAGTTGCCAAATGTGTCTCAACTCATGAATGATCCAATTCTACATTTTCCATGTTGACCTCCAGTTCCTTCCAAGATCCCTAGCGATTGTCCTAAGTTCAATGGGAAAACAAAAGAAGATCCTTAAGCCCATGTGATGACATATCACCCCTGGTGCTCTTCAAATTCCTATGTTGATGATTCTATTCATCTCTATCTTTTCCAACGAACCCTCACAGGTGTTGCAGCCAAATGATACATCAATCTTCCTTGAAGTACTTACCATGACTTCAACTCTTTAGCCATGGCTTTCCTCATGCATTTCTAGTCGCCAGTTTGCTATGAAACTGGCACCTATTTTCTCACATTGCTTAAGCAAGATACTGTGACACACATCTCTAATCACATCCATGAATGGAGACGTAGATGTTAGCTGATCAAATTTGAGATTCCTAATCAGTTGCTCACCAAATGGTTTACCAAGTCATTTGTTGCTCGAATTTCTCACGATATAGCCATGGGTGGATGCGTTACCGAAGAACAAACCATTGCTCATGCCTAATACTTAGCTCTCATTTATTCCTAGTCTGGAACTTTGTATGATTTATTACCCGATGCTCTGTGGCCATCATCCATTCCAACGACATCGAAGTCAAAGGCTACACCTCCTATTGATGGAGTAATTGATTTAATGTCCCAGACCCCTGCAAAAGCTTCTACCAAACAGAAGTCGGTCTCGAACACTGCTTCCAATAGTTCCTCCCAGAATCCACCTAGCCCTGGTAAAACCTCAGAGGTCCACGATGTCGAGTCTACCACAGCAAACAAATACTCAAAAGGTAAGAAGAAAGGCAAAAGAAATGGGTAAAGTTGATGCCCCAAAACAGGGTCCTCAGTCGTCTATTGGTGATTCTTCACAATGGAAGCCTAGGTGTCCATGCCTCATTTGTGAGGAGGATCATTATACTAAGGATTGTCCCCAACGGTCTAAAGTTATTCATTTTCTCAAAGGGACCGCAGTTGTCCTGAAAGAGTCATTTCCATCTCAGTAGACTCAAATGGTAGACCAACCTAAATCATCTGCTTCCTCAGGATATCAAGTATTCATGATGAGTATGCCTATTAATGTGGCTACTAGATCAAAATATTATAAAACTCTTGCTCCAATAGCTGGGAAAGAGAAAGATGCCACCCTTCTTCTTCTACCCCAAGTTTTGTCCCTCTTCATATCAAGTGCCCTAACCCTGATACCGCCATTTGACCACCTTCTCAAGGTGTGTTAAGGAAATCCTCGTACAATCCCAACACTCAAGCCGCTCAGAACTATAATATTTTTTAGAATTTGGCTTAGGCACCATCAACTATGTTAGCTCTTGAGGCACTCCAAAGCTATTCGTCTCAGTGGAAATCTAGAGAACCACATTCCACGCCTACCTCATCAGATTGCCTTTCTCATCCAGGTAATCATCAATGACAAAACCATTCATAGGACTGTCATTGATGAAGGTGCTTCTCCCTGCATCATGTCGGTCACTTGCTGGAAGGAAATTGGTTCTCCTACTTTGAACCAATCCCAAAACACTTTGGAAGCTTTCAACGGGCATGATTCGCGACCCTTCAGTGTCTTACCCAACCTTTCCATTACTTTGGAGGGCAAGACAATACACGTCGAGATAGATATTGTTGACACTAATCTCAATTATAATATTATGCTCAAATGGAGCTGGACCCATGCTATGCATGTTGTAGCCTCCTCCCTATTCCACATTATTCATTTTCCCTATCAAGGGAAGATTGTCACAGTCGACCAACTATCCTTCTTTGCCTTTTCCTCCTCAAATGGCAATGTTCTATATGTCAAGCACACTGGTGTGCCTTATGAGAATGTGGGGGCAGGACTTTTTGAAGATTCTGCCTTGATGGGAATTTTTCTACTCCCACCTCATGTTGCCTTTGTCAACATGATCTCAATCAAATCTGATCCTTGGGTCATACCTTCGCCAGATCTTGTTGATACTTGAGGCGAGGTTATGCCACTTAGTCCTGCCGAAATCAATTATGTGGAAATTGTTTTGGCCTCAAGTTCTGTATCCTCTAATTTTTTTGTATTGAGGACTTCTCTCAATATGTATTCTCAATCCCTGTGGATTGGTGCTTCAAATCTCCTGATCCTTTGGCCGAGACTTTTCTTGGTGATGAAAGTATCATGGAAGTCATTTCTTGCCTCACTCGGAGATCATGTCTAATAGTCTCAAGGAGTTATCTTATCAGTTTCCTTCCCTCCCACTTCCAGCATCGATCCTGACTCATGAAGTATGGTCAGACGAAAATCTAGATAATATTACCCAAACAATGCCAATTGATATTTCCTTCAAACCTGGCACCGTTGAACCTATCCATATTGGGGTAACTTGTTCTCCAAATAAGGTTGAGACCTATACTCATCTGTTTCAAGAATTCCATGATGTGTTTGCATGGTCATATGAAGAAATACCTGGCATTGATCCTAGCATTATTGTACATGAAATACCAACTTATCCTCACGCGAAGCCTCTTCGCCAATGGCTCTACCTAGTGCACGCTAGGAAAGCAGTCTCTATCAAGGGTGAAGTTGAAAAACATCTCAAAGTTGGATTCGTTTATCTGATCCCTCTTACAGATTAGGTGTCAAATATTGTCTTGGTGAAAAAGAAACAAGGCACGATCCACATTTGTGTTGATTACCGTGATCTCAATCATGTCTATCCTAAGCATAACTACCCCAGTCCCTTCATTGATCAGATCATTGATGAATGTGCTAGGAGTGAAACTTTTTCCTTTATGGATGGTTTTTCTAGTTACAACCAGATTAAAATTGCGTCAACCGATCAAGAAAATACAGCTTTTATATGTCTGTGAGGTACTTTCGCATACAAAAATCTCTCTTTTGGCCTAAAAAATGATGGGCTGCATTTCAGTGGGGGATGTCCTATGCGTTTCATGATATTCACAACATCGTCCAGCCTTACTTGGATGACCTTCCCACTCATTCTCGTAAATGCCAAGAACACCCTGACCATCTTTGGTAGATTTTTCTTCACTGTAGACACTACAACATTTAGTTAAACCCACATAAATGTGTTTTCTGCATTGAATCCAAATGACTCCTCAACTTTATCATTTCCAAGGACAATATTCACCTTGATCTTCTTAAAGTTGAAGGCATTGTAAAGTTACCCCTCCATCTTCATTGCACCAACTCCATAGTCTCTAGGGAAAAGAAAATTTCCTTTGTCGTTTCATACCCAATTATGCTAGGCTAGCTTCAGGATTTACCCGGTTGCTAAAACAAGGAACGCCCTTTGTTTGGGATGAGGCTTCCCAAAAGTCTTTTGATGACCTCAAGGTTGTCCTCATAAATGTTCCTTTGATGCATCCCCCAAATTATCATCACGATTACTTCCTTTACCTAGCTGCAACCCCTAGCACCATTGCTATGGTATTGGTATAGGACGACAATGAAGGCAATGAACATGTTATCTACTAGCTTAGTCATAATCTCCTCGACACCAAAACACGTTATGCCCATGTCAAGAAGTTGGCTTTGGCTACCGTCCAGGTTGTTCAATGCTTTCCGCACTACCTTCTCTTACGCACTACTACTATGATTTTTGAATGCAACCCCATGACCTACATCCTCACTCGTCAGTTGCTGGGGGGGGGGGAGTATTCTAAATGGATCATCATCCTGCAAAAATTTGATTTGGTGTTTACCACTGCCAAATCTAAGAAGTCACTAGTTTTTGCTGAGTTGATTTTCTCTCTTCCTTCTACATCTCCCCCCACTGGTGCAGATGAACAACTTCCAGATGAGACTCTTTTTGTGATGCCCCCTTGACCCATTGTACGGTGATATCATCATGTATCTCTAGACGTCCACGTTCTGGTCTGTGTTGATTAAGTATGATTGTCGATGGATTTGGCATCACTCCCAACCCTACTGTATTATTGGCGATACTTTATATCGTGTCGGTGTCAATTCAATCCTCCGTCGATGTCTTACTCTTGAGGAGGCTAAGGGAGTTCTCAATGGCTGTCATTCTGGGGCATGTGGTAGTCATATGTATGGCTATCCTACCGCACAAAAAATCCTTTGCGCTGGTTATTTCTGGTCGTCCATTTTCAAGGATTGCATCCTTGTTGTTCGCAAGTACCATGAATGCCAAACTTACCAATGCAAGATGCACGCCCCACCCGCTCACATACACCTCATCATTATCGTTGGTCCTTTTTCCAAATGGGGAATTGACTATATGAAATGTAACCCTCATTCAGCTAGGGGCCATGGTTATATTATCATTGTTGTGGATTATTTCATGAAATGGGCCGAAGTGATGCCTAAATACTCTGTAGATGATAAAACGGTGGCTTAATTTATTTTCAATCTCGTTATTTCTAGGTTTGGCATACCTCAAGCCATTGTCAAATACCATGGCTCCCATTTCTGAGATTACATGATGGCTGAGCTAACCTCTATGTTGGGTTTGCACCACGATGGCTCAACCCCATATTACCCTCAGTCAACGGTCAAGTTGAATCTGTGAACAAAGTTTTGGCTACAATGCTTCAGTGCACTATTGGGATGCACAAGTCAAATTGGCATATCATGCTCTTTTTAGCTTTGTGGGCTTACCAAACCTCGACCAAGGATGCAACTGGTTTCACACCATTCCAGCTCATCTATGGTTTGGAAGCAACGTTATCGATTGAATGCGAAATTCCTTCACTCAAGATAGTTGTTGAACTTCTCCCCAAAACATCACCTCAGGAAGAGCACCTCTTATATTTAGAATGGCTGGATGAGACTCGTCATCTCGCTGCTTTGGTCATCGAAGCACAAAAGAAGCAAGTCAAGTTCGATTTCAATCGGTTGATCCCGCCCCCACGCATTCTCTGAGGCTGATTTGGTTTTACTATATGATCAAGCTCATGATAAGCTGGGGGCAAGCAAGTTTGAACCCATGTGGCATGGACCCTACATTGTTAAATACATTTTGCAAAAAGGGGCCTATGAGCTAATTGATTATGAAGGTAATCCTTTGGACAAGCCCCAAAATGGGCTTTATCTCAAAAAGTACTATGCTTAAGTCATCTTGCATGGTTACTTGTGTACATTAGTGTGTCATTCATTTTTTTGTAGTGTGGTTTGGTGTGTTAGTTTTCAAACAACTATTATGTTTACTATGTTTTCCCTACTTTGCCTGTGACTCCTCACACCAGTTTCACTGATGGTGCTTGTTGTAGTACCCAAAATCTATCCTCCCTGGCCTGGGCCATTTATGACCCCCATGGTGAGTTTATTGATCTTCAAGGTATTTCTTTAGATCGCACAACTAATAATATTGTTGAATACAACACAGTCATCAAATTGTTGTTAGAAGTCGTCGCTCTTAACATTTGGGAATTGGTTGTCAAACTGGATTCACTGCTTGTTGTCCTTCAACTCAATGGGAAATATTCCATCAAAAACCCTCAGGTATTGATAATGTATCTATCTATTCATCTACTAGAAAGAAATTTTGTTTACATTACATATCATCATATTCCTAGATGCATGAATACATTGACAGATGCATCAGCTAATTATGTGTTGGATAGACATTTACAAAACATGTGAAAAGCCAAAACAAATCATTTTTACCATAGTAAGAAAGAAAATAAAACAGATAGATTATATATATATATATTATATATATATATATTATATATATATATATATATATATATATATATATTATATATATATATATATATATATATATATAATATACTATTATAATATATATATATATATATATATATATATATATGGTGATAATGTTTGATACATCAAAACCCCAAAAAATAATATGTGTGTTCAAATAACAACGGCGGCTCGCAAGCCTCATATATTCATGGCCCACAAGCCTCAAAAATGTAAAATGCTAGACCTAGGAACTAATCATCATGGTGATCATGGTAACATGAAATTGCTCATGCAACACGAGTCAACAATCCGCGGATCTGGTCCGATACTACCACCGTATGCCTTTGGTACTAGCATGGGATGTCTCCCACCTAGGCATACTATGGGATACCACGAGTCAACCCCTCAAGGTTCCTCGCAATCTCCTCCTTGTTGTCACTCCCCTCCTGGTAAGGAGTGACATCAAACTGGTGAGTGACGCGCCTAGATATTGGCGACATCTTGGAAGGACGCTCTGCTCCAACATCTGCATTGATAAAAAAAATGTTATAAACACATATATATCAAAAACAATTAAAAAATCACAAAATTGATTTTTTACCTTCATCATTGAAATCCTCTCCCCCATCTAGCAGCAGCATGTCTAGACCTCCACAGAAGTCTGTACCACTATATGGTCAATCCTCCATGATGATCAATTTTTGTTAGGATATTCCGACAAATAGGAAATAGTTAAGTTCAACTTGGTCTAGTATAGAGTTAGGTATAGAGTTAGGTAAAGTGTGTTTCTTTACCGTTGTACATTTTGTAACTTACAATCTGACGGTCACGATAT
>APFE030641689.1:4091-55948 GCA_000404065.3 Pinus taeda | reverse complement strand
TTTTAAATCATATATATATATATATATATATAGATTGGATAATCACTGAACTTGTTTTGTTAATCCACTTTTCCACGACTGAGGAAGGTTCCTTAAAATGATGATTGATGTTCTGTGTATGGGCGGAAAATTAATGTAATTCTTATGCAATCCAGATTGTATTTAATCGTGGTTCAACTGTAATTGGTAGAATCGCTGTGGGTTTTTTTTTATTTGAATGGACGTGGAATTGCATTGATAATACCCGCGGATTCATTGAAACATGGGCTTAACCCTGTGTATAAGTGTATGGAGCACGCACCATAAACATGTTTGAAGGCTGGGTTATGACTATGAGTGTTGCATGCGCCATCCATTAATTGAAAACACTCTGGTTCGTTGAGAATTATTGTGCGTATTCAATTTGTTGAGCGGCCACCTATATATATATATTGTGGTATTGTTAAGTTTCAAGACTGTGTGTATTAATTGGTATGTCCAACGCGATATTATGAATTGCTTTGGACAGATTCTCCAATGGCTGGAGAATCCCTCTTTATAAGCTTATAGAGTTGTGCGTATTCTATAGTTAATTGTGTGTACAGGTAGTGCGCCCTCAACACGTCAACATATGTAAAGCTGTGTGTTAATAAACCTGAGGCGCAACTGGTATGATGAGCGCAGGGTACTCTGCACACTTTCCATTGTCGATAACCTCCCTCTTCTTTCTTTCTTTCTGGAGTTGTGTAATAAGCCAAATTGGAGCTCTAATATGTTCAAAGTAGTGTTTGCAGATTGCTACAGTTTGAGCATCGTCGTTGAGAAACAGGTATGCGATATCGACATTCGATTCTAGCCAACTCTCAGTTTATATAAATTGCTATTGCCATAAGTCAAAAGGTTCGATTGTTTGGTTGGAATTTGTGTATTGATTGAATGAGAATTGAATAAAGAGATTCAATTTAAAGGCATATTTGGGCGTTGGTGCCATGCTCTTATTTGAATTCAAGGGTGTAAATAATAATTGTATGGATGTCAGCAACAGAGTATCACGTTATGAGACAGCGTAGACAGCATGTACAGGTATGAGATAGCGTGTACAGGTATGAACAGGTCTCTGAATTAAATAAATACGTTATGATTGTATGGAGACAAATTGAATTGTTTGGTAAAGTCAACTGTAAATATTGAAATTGAATTGAGACCGCTAGGTACACTGAAAGGGAAGAGGGCGCACATATATTTGGTGCTTTGATTTGGGTTGTTATAAATGGTTAACGCAGAGTAGGCACATCGTTTAATGGTAAGTGTATTAAGTGTTGAAGAAATAGACTCTGCGTTGAAATGTTGAAATGTTGAATTGAACAGATATTCATATAGCTCGAGTGTAATGTGTTAAGCTTTGAACACATTCAGAAGTTATAAGTTTTATAAACTGATACATCTGCCAGATTGTTATAGATTGAAGGGCACAGCAAAGTTGTGGGTCCAATCCTGAATGAAGTGATTGTATGGACCAGCATTCTGTTTTGATGACAGTGTTAAAAACAGAGTTTGAGCTGGAGGATGGACAGCGCTTAATAACACAGGTATGTTTAAACCGAATGGAATTAGTTTGAATAGCGTTGTATAATAAGTTGTGACTGAGGTTTATATTGGGTTCAAAAGCGGAACTTTGTTATAATGAAAATTGGTTTTTATTCAAGTATTGAACTCACACTATTATTGGATCCTATATACTCCTGTTGTTGAATTGAAACAAATGAGGAAGTGATGGGTGAGTAGTATGGGATTTATGTTGAAAGGATTCCGCAATTAAATGGTATTGTATGAATTTTCCAACTGTTGAGGTTTTGACTTGGGTACAAAAAAAAATTCTTTGGATAAGAACAGAGTTGAGGTTCCTGGGTATTGAAAGTTTTAGGCTTGCGTCATTTTTGGTATCAGAGCCTGGAATGGCTCTCAAAAAGGGATTCAAGTTTTTTTTAATTTAGTTAATTGCATGTGGTGAATGAATGTCGGATTGTGAAACTGAGGAAGATGGCAGTGGAGGTATGCAAGTGCAGCTGAGGAATGAAGCGAGATCAACAGGATCTTGAAAGGTGAGATTGTGTAGTTGATATTTAACTCTGTTTGAAGACTATTTGTAGAATTTGGTTGCAGGCATAGTGGATAAATCTGAGCAGGAAGAAGCAGATCACAGCTGAAGTGCAGTGATGAAGGAGTTCAGCAAAGGATTCTAGATGTGTGTGGCAGAACCTGAAGATTCAACAGAGGTTGAATGAAAAGGACAAGTATGTTCTTGAAAGTTGTAGATGAGAGAAGCCTGAAGGAGCAGAAGAGAATGCTCGAAAGGTTCCAGCAGAGGACCGGGTGATTACCAAAAGACCAGATCCGAAGGAAGGGATTGGTGAGGTAAGCTGAAGAGTTTACTGTTGCAGAGGCTTGATGCAACTCATGGGTGAGGAACTCATGCCGAAGGAGATGACTACTGAAAGTCATAAAGAAGAGAGAAGAGGTTCAAAGGAATGCCACAGAGATGAGATGACTGCAGAAGTTAGAGAAAGAGAGATTGCGGTAATAAAGGTACAATTGTAGGTACTAGAGGAATGGTTGCAAGAGCAGGAAAACCAAAATAGAGGAAGGATCTTTCCACTGAAGGGAAAGAAAGTGAGGTGGCAGAAGCTACAACAGAAAAGAGATCGACAGATAAACATGGAGTTAATGGAAGAGCTGAAGAAGCTCGAGCAGATGATGGATGTACAGTTGAAGTGTACGCAACTCAAAGCAGCTGAGTTGGAAGAGGAGGTTTCCATTGATGAAACAGAGGAGGAGATCATTGATGATTTCTTGAATTATTGGGCAGATCCAGATCAGCTGGATAATGTGAACTCTTGTGTTTTTATAGCCGACAGTTGTGATGTGATTACAGGTTTTGTTGAAGAGGAAGTTCATGTGAATGAAGAAGAGGATCAGCTGGAAGAGCTGGTATATGAACCAACGGTTAAGGTTGATGAGAATTGTAGTTTTCAAACTGACAAGTTGTGTATGAATGCAAGCACTGTAAGTGATGGTGATGTTATGCTTCAACAATGTCAAAGAGAAATTTCATTGCTAGAATATTTGTTGAAAAATTCGGAGTATGACAGGGAGATGGCAGAAGAAAGAGTTCAGTACAGTGAACGAGTGCAGAAAGATATCATGGAAGCAGATGATGTGGGAGGAAGACTGGTTGATAGTCTTGAGAATTCTTCAGAGGATTCTTTGGGCAAAGAGAATCAGCATACTAATAACCTGATAGTGGAGGAAAATTCAGAACATCATACTGAAGTGCTCGAAAAGGAGGACAAGGCACTGATGCCGTCTGATTTTTATTCTAACAAGTGTTTAGTGAATGCAGGTATTGTTGTAGAACATTTGACTCAATTGAGCAGTCAAATGAAGGAAGAAGATTTTTTTTGTTCCAGAAGACAAGAGGGCATGGATGATCGGGTGGCAGTCAGAACAGAAACAAGCATAGAAGCAACAAGTCAGCAAGTGACAGTACAGATAGAGAAAGTAAAACCTGAGCAAGTCGTCTTAGCTCAGCAGGCAGCAAGAAATCAACAGTCGGGAGATTATTTGGACCGAGAGATTGAAATTATCAGAAGACTGATGACAAAAGAATCCCGGAAGAGACCAGCAACAACAAAAAATAAAAGGAAAGACAACAAGCGAAAGACAGCGAAAGATTGCAAGAGCAGAGCAAGTGGAGCACTACAACACAAAATATGGAAGCCTGGAGGAAAACAACAGTTAACAACAGCAGTAAAGCAATTGACAAGCAAAGAAAAATTACAAAATAAAATTTGGGATCCAGGAGGAAATATCCAGACTTATGACCAGGTGGTCATGAATTTTCTTACATGGGGAGTCTGATGCAGGAGCATCATCTCCAAAAAAAAACACCTTGTATTTTACCTAAGCTAGGGGGTTTCATGTTTTGAAGAAAGATTAAAATTCCATGTAAATATTAATATTATTTTGAGTGATTCATTAATTATTTGTGAGAAATTGTAAATGTGAGAGAAATTAGTTTCTAGATTATTTAGAATTAATGAGGGAGCCTAAGTTGGAATTAGTTTCTAAGTTTTAGGGATGAGAATCTATCTTTTAGGGATGTTAAGAGATTTAAGGGTTTGTTGAGGAATTGAAGGGATAAACCATTAAATTAGATTCTTTATCAATTGTATAAATAGGATGGAGATTGTGAGTTAGAGAGAGGAGAGAGTGAAATTTTTCTGATTGGATGCCTTCGGGCAGTTTGTAAAGGGCCATCAATTCAAATTATCTGGCCAAGTCTGTAAGTAATTGTTTTTTTATTTTAAATCATATATATATATTATATATATTATATATTATATATATATATTATATAGATTGGATAATCACTGAACTTGTTTTGTTAATCCGCTTTTCCACGACTGAGGAAGGTTCCTTAAAATGATGATTGTTGTTCTGTGTATGGGCGGAAAATTAATGTAATTCTTATGCAATCCATATTGTATTTAATCATGCTTCAACTGTAATTGGTAGAATCGTTGTGGGTTTTTTTTATTTGAATGGACGTGGAATTGCATTGATAATACCCGCGGATTCATTGAAACATGGGCTTAACCCTGTGTATAAGTGTATGGAGCGCGCACCATAAACATGTTTGAACGCTGGGTTATGACTATGAGTGTTGCATGCACCATCCATTAATTGAAAACACTCTGGTTCGTTGAGAATTATTGTGCGTATTCAATTTGCTGAGCGGCCACCTGTATATATATATTGTGGTATTGTTAAGTCTCAGGACTGTGTGTATTAATTTGTATGGCCAACGCAATATTATGAATTGCTTTGGATCGATTCTCCAATGGCTGGAGAATCCCTCTTTACAAGCTTATAGAATTGTGCGTATTCTACAGTTAATTGTGTGTACAGGTAGCGCGCCCTCAACACGTCGACTTATGTAAAGTTGTGTGTTAATAAACCTGAGGCGCAACTGGTATGATGAGCGCAAGGGTACTCTGAACACTTTCCATTATCGATAACCTCCCTCTTCTTTCTTTCTTTCTGGAGTTGCGTAATAAGCCAGATTGGAGCTCTAATATGTTCAAAGTAGTGTTTGCAGATCGCTACAGTTTGAGCATCGTCGATGAGAAACAGGTATGCAATATCGACATTCGATTCTAGTGAACTCTCAGTTTATATAAATTCCTATTGCCATAAGTCGAAAGGTTCGATTGTTTGGTTGGAAGTTGTGTTTTGATTGAATGAGAATTGAATAAAGAGACTCAATTTAAAGGCATATTTGGGCGCTCGTGCCATGCTCTTATTTGAATTCAAGGGTGTAAATAATAATTGTATGGATGTCAGCAACAGAGTATCACGTTATGAGACAGTGTAGACAGCGTGTACAGGTATGAGATAGCGTGTATAGGTATGAACAGGTCTCTGAATTAAATAAATACGTTATGATTGTATGGAGACAAATTGAATTGTTTGGTAAATTCAACTGTAAATATTGAAATTGAATTGAGACCGCTGGGTACACTGAAAGGGAAGAGGGCGCACATATATTTGGTGCTTTGATTTGAGTTGTTATAAATGGTTCACGCAGAGTAGGCACAACGTTTAATGGTAAGTGTATTAAGTGTTGAAGAAATAGACTCTGCGTTGAAATATTGAAATGTTGAATTGAACCGATATTCATACAGCTCGAGTGTAATGTGTTAAGCTTTGAACACATTCAGAAATTATAAGTTTTATAAACTGATACATCTGCCAGATTGTTATAGATTGAAGGGCACAGCAAAGTTGTGGGTCGAATCCTGAATGAAGTGATTGTATGGACCAGCATTGAGTTTTGATGACAGTGTTAAAAGCTGAGTTCGAGTTGGAGGATGCACAACGCTTAATAACACAGGTATGTTTAAACTGAATGGAATTAGTTTGAACAACGCTGGTATAATAAGTTGTGACTGAGGTTTATATTGGGTTCAAAATTGGAACTTTGTTATAATGAAAATTTGTTTTTATTCAAGTATTGAACTCACACTATTATTGGATCCTATATACTCATGTTATTGAATTGAAACAAATGAGGAAGTGATGGGTGAGTAGTATGGGATTTATGTTGAAAGGATTCTGCAATTAAATGGTATTGTATGAATTTGCCAACTGTTGAGGTTTTGACTTGGGTACAAAATAAAATTCTTTGGATAAGAACAAAGTTGAAGTTCCTGGGTATTGCAAGTTTTAGTTAATTTAGTTAATTGCATGTGGTGAATGAATGTCGGATTATGAAACTGAGGAAGATGGCAGCGGAGGTATGCAAGTGCAGTTGAGGAATGAAGCGAGATAAACAGGATCTTGAAAGGTGAGATTGTGTAGTTGATATTTAACTCTGGTTTGAAGACTATTTGTAGAATTTGGTTGTAGGCATAGTGGAGAAACCTCAGTAGGAAGAAGAAGATCACAACTAAAGTGCAGTGATGAAGGAGTTCAGCAAAGGATTCTAGATGTGTGTGGCAGAACCTGAAGATTCAACAAAGGTTGAATGAAAAGGACAAGTATGTTCTTGAAAGTTGCAGATGAGAGAAGCCTGAAGGAGCAGAAGAGAATGCTCGAAAGGTTCTAGCAGAGGACCAGGTGATTAGCAAAAGACCAGATCCGAAGGAAGGGATTGGTGAGGTAAGCTGAAGAGTTTACTGTTGCAGAGGCTTGATGCAACTCATGGGTGAGGAACTCATGACGAAGGAGATGACTACTGAAAGTCATAAAGAAGAGAGAAGAGGTTCAAAGGAATGCCACAGAGATGAGATGACTGCAGAAGTTCGAGAAAGAGAGATTGCGGTAATAAATGTACAATTGCAGGTACTAGAGGAATGACTGCAAGAGCAGGAAAACCAGAATAGAGGATGGATCTTTCCACTGAAGGGAAAGAAAGTGAGGTGGCAAAAGCTACAACAGAAAAGAGATCGACAGATAAACATGCAGTTAATGGAAGAGCTGAAGAAGCTCGAGCAGATGATGGATGTACAATTGAAGTGTACGCAACTCAGAGAAGCTGAGTTGGAAGAGGAGGTTTCCATTGATGAAACAAAGGAGGAGATCATTGATGATTTCTTGAATTATTGGGCAGATCGAGATCAGCTGGATAATGTGAACTCGTGTTTTTATAGCTGACAGTTGTGATGTGATTACAGGTTTTGTTGAAGAGGAAGTTCATGTGAATGAAGAAGAGGATCAGCTGGAAGAGTTGGTATATGAACCAACGGTTAAGGTTGTTGAGACTTGTAGTTTTCAAACTGACAAGTTGTGTATGAATGCAGGGACTGTAAGTGATGGTGATGTTATGCTTCAGCGATGTCACAAAGAAATTGCATTGCTAGAATATTTGTTGAAAAATTCGGAGTATGACAGGGAGATGGCAGAAGAAAGAGTTTAGTACAATGAACGAGTGCAGAAAGATATCATGGAAGCAGATGATGTGGGAGGAAGACTGGTTGACAGTCTTGAGAATTCTTCAGAGGATTCTTTGGGCAAAGAGAATCAACATACTAATATGCTGATAGTGGAGGAAAATTCAGAACAACATACTGAAGTGCTGGCAAAGGAGGACAAGGCACTGATGCCATCTGATTTTTATACTAACAAGTGTTTTGTGAATGCAAGTATTGTTGCAGAACATTTGACTCAATTGAGCAGTCAAATGAAGGAAGAAGAAGTTTTCTGTTCCAGAAGACAAGAGGGCATGGATGACCGGGTGGCAGTTAGAACAGAAACAAGCATAGAAGCAAGAAGTCAACAAGTGACAGTACAGATAGAGAAAGTAAAAACTGAGAAAGCCGTCTTAGCTCAGCAGGCAGCAAGAAATCAACATTCGGGAGATTATTTGGACCGAGAGATTGAAAGTATCAGAAGACTGATGACAAAAGAATCCCGGAAGAGACCAGCAACAACAAAAAAGAAAAGGAAAGACAACAAGCGAAAGACAATGAAAGGTTGCAAGAGCAGAGCAAGTGGAGCACTACAGCACAAAATATGGAAGCCTGGAGTAAAACAACAATTAACAACAACAGTAAAGCAATTGACAAGCAAAGAAAAATTACAAAATAAAATTTGGGATCCGGGAGGAAATATCCGGACTTATGACCAGGTGGTCATGAATTTTCTTACATGGGGAGTCTGATGCAGGAGCATCATCTCCGAAACAAAACACCTTGTATTTTACCTAAGCTAGGGGGTTTCATGTTTTGAAGAAATATTAAAATTCCATGTAAATATTAATATTATTTTGAGTGATTTATTAATTATTTGTGAGAAATTGTAAATGTGAGAGAAATTAGTTTCTACATTATTTAGAATTAATGAGGGAGCCTAAGTTGGAATTAGTTTCTAAGTTTTAGGGATGAGAATCTATCTTTTAGGGATGTTGAGAGATTTAAGGGTTTGTTGAGGAATTGAAGGGATAAAGAATTAAATTAGATTTCTTTATCAAGTGTATAAATAGGATGGAGATTGTGAGTTAGAGAGAGGAGAGAGTGAGAAAGTTTTCTGATTGGATGCCTTCGGGCAGTTTGTAAAGGGCCATCAATTCAAATTATCTGGCCAAGTCTGTAAGTAATTGTTTTATTTTAAATCATATATATATATATAGATTGGACAATCACTGAACTTGTTTTGTTAATCCGCTTTTCCACGACTGAGGAAGGTTCCTTAAAATGATGATTGTTGTTCTATGTATGGGCGGAAAATTAATGTAATTCTTATGCAATCCAGATTGTATTTAATCGTGGTTCAATTGTAATTGGTAGAATTGCTGTGGGTTTTTTTTATTTGAATGGACAGCGGAACTGTATCTGTGGAATTGCATTGATAATACCCGCAGATTCATTGAAACGTGGGCTTAACCCTGTGTATAAGTGTATGGAGCGCGCACCATAAACATGTTTGAAGGTTGGGTTATGACTATGAGTGTTGCATGCGCCATCCATTAATTGAAAACGCATTGGTTCGTTGAGAATTATTGTGCGTATTCAATTTGTTGAGCGGCCACCTGTATATATATATATTGTGGTATTGTTAAATTTCAGGACTGTGTATTAATTTGTATGGCCAACGCAATATTATGAATTGCTTTGGACCGATTCTCCAATGGCTGGAGAATCCCTCTTTATAAGCTTATAGGGCTGTGCGTATTCTACAGTTAATTCTGTGTACAGGTAGCGCGCCCTCAACACGTCGACTTATGTAAAGTTGTGTGTTAATAAACCTGAGGCGCAACTGGTATGATGAGCGCAGGGGTACTCTGCACACTTTCCATTGTCGATAACCTCCCTCTTCTTTCTTTCTTTCTGGAGTTGTGTAATAAGCCAGATTGGAGCTCTAATATGTTCAAAGTAGTGTTTGCAGATCGCTACAGTTTGAGCATCGTTGATGAGAAATAGGTATGCGATATTGACATTCGATTCTAGCCAACTCTCAGTTTATATAAATTGCTATTGCCATAAGTCAAAAGGTTCGATTGTTTGGTTGGAAGTTGTGTTTTGATTGAATGAGAATGGAATAAAGAGATTCAATTTAAAGGCATATTTGGGCATTGGTGCCATGCTCTTATTTGAATTCAAGGCTGTAAATAATAATTGTATGGATGTCAGCAACAGAGTATCACGTTATGAGACAGCGTAGACAGCGTGTACAGGTATGAGATAGCGTGTACAGGTATGAACAGGTCTCTGAATTAAATAAATACGTTATGATTGTATGGAGACAAATTGAATTGTTTGGTAAAGTCAACTGTAAATATTGAAATTGAACTGAGACCACTGGGTACACTGAAAGGGAAGAGGGCACACATATATTTGGTGCTTTGATTTCGGTTGTTATAAATGGTTAACGCAGAGTGGGCACAGCGTTTAATGGTAAGTGTATTAAGTGTTGAAGAAATAGACTCTGCGTTGAAATGTTGAAATGTTGAATTGAACCGGTATTCATACAGCTCAAGTGTAATGTGTTAAGCTTTGAACACATTCAGAAGTTATAAGTTTTATAAACTGATACATCTGCCAGATTGTTATAGATTGAAGGGCACAACAAAGTTATGGGTCGAATCCTGAATGAAGTGATTGTATGGACGAACATTGAGTTTTGATGACGGTGTTAAAAGCAGAGTTTGAGCTGGAGGATGGACAGCACTTAATAACACAGGTATGTTTAAACCGAATGGAATTAGTTTGAACAACGCTGGTATAATAAGTTGTGACTGAGGTTTATATTGGGTTCAAAAGTGGAACTTTGTTATAATGCAAATTGGTTTTTATTCAAGTATTGAACTCACACTATTATTGGATCCTATATACTCATGTTGTTGAATTGAAGCAAATGAGGAAGTGATGGGTGAGTAGTATGGGATTTATGTTGAAAGTATTCTGCAATTAAATGGTATTGTATGAATTTCCCAACTGTTGAGGTTTTGACATGGGTACAAAATAAAATTCTTTGGATAAGAACAGAGCTGAAGTTCCTGGGTATTGCAAGTTTTAGGCTTGCGTCAATAATGCATATCGAAAGTAAAATGGTGACAATAAGAATAGTAAAAGAAAATAATTTGAGATTAATTACAATGAAGACTATTTGTAATTTACTACATTTTTATTATTCACATTTTCTATCATTCAAGACTATTACATTGTCACTTTGCATTGAGGAAATTTATTTCATCATTAAAGTTATTAACAATAAGATTTAAAATTAAAATGTAGATTTAAATTAAAATGATCAGATTAATCTCAGACATATGTTTAAAATGACTATTAATATTAGATGTATTTACATATTATTGATAAAAATTAATCATATATTCAATAGATTTTCCTTTGGGGACACTACTAGATCCATCTTAACTCCGTATCTATCAAGCTCTGATAGGATCAAATATCTAGTGTTGCAAACCTTTCCTCAAATTTACACTAAAATAAGATTTACACCTCTAGAAATTTGATTCCCTTTCTGATAGATCTAAAGTTGAAAATAATTTTTATATTTGCAATTGATTCGAATATCTCTTATTGCAAACATTTCCTCAAATTTTACACTCAAAAAAAGATTTACACCGTAAATAAATCTAAAATTTTACACTAAAAAAATTTTACACTTCTAGAAATTTGATCCTTCTCTACACAAATCTAAAGTTAAAATAATTTTTATATTTACAATTAAAAATTAAAAATTAGAAAATATATATATATATATATATATATATATATATATATATATATATATATAAATCCATTTTATATTTTAAAATACATTTAATGAGAAAAAAGTTATAATTTTACATAAATTATATAACTATATAAAAAACAAAACACCAAAGATAATGCATATATTTCCTTTTAAACATGGTCACAAAGTCACTTCAAAAAATTAAATTATAAGAGGAAGGAAAGCATAGAAAGGTGGATGGCAATAGCTCTGCTAATGTGATAAGTAGAATCTAATAAGTGCAAAAATTACTCATAACTTACTTCACTAGTTGCTTGCTTTTGCGGAAAAAATCAAGTTTAGTGTTCACAATTATTGTGGCCAAATATGAGTGGCTTTCAATTTATTGTACTAAATTTAAAAGAATAATGTAATATATTTATGTTTTGGTGTTTTAAAACAATTTAAGCCTACATTTTAAATATTGGTTTTGGTGCAAGGTGTGAGTATTAAGATGGTAAAATATTTGATAGAGTTGATGGTAAAATATTTGATAGAGTTGATATTAGGATAATATCAGATTGGATAGATTTATTATTAAGATTTTTTGAGAATTAATGGAAATAGTAAATCGTTGGACGTTTTTATTAAAATTGTGTCAAATTTGCTAAAATTATATTTCATATAAATAATTTTCTTTAATAATAAATGTTAAATTGATAGTAATAATATAACAAAATTTATATTTAGTAATAATATAAATAAAATTAATAAAAAATGTTTTTTTCAAAAAAATATGAAATTAAATTATGAAAATCATTTTTAAAAATAATAAAATATGATAATAGTTTTAGAAAATAATGGAAATAATTTTGGTAGAATATGATGGAAATTTAGGTCACAGATTTTAAGTTTTAAGATTTTAGGTGTACTAAAGTTCTTAATCATGTTAAATCTATTTTTACCATAAAAAATAACAAACTAATTCAAACACTAGTACAGCAGGTTTTCTTAAAAATTTCGATCACCGGATTTCAAAAAAATATAGCTGAACAAAACTGTAACCTCCTCAAACAAAACCTAAAATATTTATTTATCATTACTCCGGATCACCGAACAACCCAAAAAATTGCAGATTACGATTACTCCGGATCACCTAACAACCCAAAAAAAAAATCCAGACACTCTGAAGAATATACCAAATATCTCCAATTTGTTCGAACGATAGCACTGAATTAATAAACTGCAGAAATTATGCAAATTAAAACAGCAGAAGGAATATACCAAATATGTCGAAATTGTTGAAACGATAGGACTGATTTAATAGACTGCAGAAATTACAAAAATCAAAACAGCAGAAGGAAAACATTTGCACATACCAAATATTATCAAGGTTTTACAACCATAATGCTGCTAATATTGTAGCCACAATATCAAATAAATCTTGACAATATAGAAAAATAACTACATTTTTTGTTTTTTTGCGCTGTAACGCCGCTAGGCGGGCTCACGGGAAGAGGCCTCACCCTGGTACAGTTGTTAGGACCATATTCAGAAAGACTCAGTAGAATCGAACTCGCTTCTCTGGACAAAGTGTGAAAGACTCAGTAGAATCGAACCCACTTCTCTTTGACAAAGGGGTAAAGATTTAGTAGAATCGTCTCTAGGAGAATTGAATCTGAACCATGCTTTGTAACAGAAGGCTTAAAAACTCAGTAGAATCGAACTCATATCTCTTGACAAAGGGTTACAGACTTGGGAAAATTGAACCTGAACCTTGCTTTGTAACAGAAGGCTAAAATACAAAGTAGAATGGAACTCACATCTCTTGACAAAGGGTTAAAGATTTAGGAAAATTGAAGCTGAACCTATGCTCCGTAACAGAAACCCACATAGGAAATTTGAACCTGAACCTATGTTTCGTAACAGAAGCCCAAACTCCTAATGACAAAAGACCAATAACTTGGGGTTTCCCAACATAGGGACCGATAACTTTAGAAGCCCACAAACTCTTCAATGACAGAAGACCAAGGACTTAGCGTTTTATGACAAAGGACCAACAACTTCAGTATCTCACAAACTCTTCAACTTCAGAGCCCACAAACTCCTCAATCCTCAATGACAGAAGACCAACGACTTAGAAGACCAACAATCTCCTCAGTGACAGAAGACCAAGGACTTAGCGTTTCAATGACCGAAGACCAGCGACTTAGAAGACCAACAAACTCCTCAATGACAGAAGACCAAGGACTTAGCGTTTCATGACAAAGTAACAACAACTTCAGTATCTCACAAACTCCTCAACTTCAGAAGCCCACAAACTCCTCAATGACAGAAGACCAAGGACTTAGCGTTTCAATGACAGAAGACCAACGACTTAGAAGACCAACAAATTCCTCAATGACAGAAGACGAAGGACTTAGCATTTCATGTTAAAGGACCAACAAGTTCAGTATCTGGCAAACTCCTCAACCATCTTACAAAATCCTCAACTTCAGAAGCCCACAAACTCCTCAATGACAGAAGACCAAGGACTTAGCGTTTCAATGACAGAAGACCAACAAACTCCTCAATGACAGAAGACGAAGGACTTAGCATTTCATGTCAAAGGACCAACAACTTCAGTGTCTGGCAAACTCCTCAATGACAAAAGACCAACGACTTAGAAAACCAACAACTTTAGTATCCCACAAACTCCTCAACTTCAATATCCCACAAACCCCTCAATGACAGAAGACCAACGACTTGGTCTTCAGTGACAGAGTACCAACAACTTAACAAAAAGCTTCAAACAACTCAGCTACTCAGCTAAACTGAAATTAACAGCTACTCAACTGGACTATAAATTAACTACTTTATGCAAACAATAATACCATAAAACATGATACACTATGAGGAAGGGCTTTGCCTTTCAGTTTTTAAGGCCGTCCCATCATAGGCCCCTGTTAAGCATGCTCTCCACCCTCTTCACGGACATCAACCTCTCCATGTCCAACTTCTTCCGCTGTTTTTCAATGAAATCCTCCGCCTGTTTGTCTACACTTTCATCCTTAACTTCCTCAGCCGCTGGTTTAACATCGTCACTAGCTTTACATGAATGTGCTGCATGGTGTTCTCCAACTTTAGCAGAAGAATTATGATTCTCTTCAGGACTACCCTTAGATCTCCGCCCACCAAATAGCCATGATCTCCAACTAGAACTCTGCTGCTCTGGATTGTTCTGTTGAACAGAAGTCTCTGCGAATCGAACCTTGGATCTGTTAGCCATAACTGCCACAGAAATCTAAAATTTCAGATGTAAGTGGATATCTATTGCTCGCTGAAAACAATGCTTGGACCGCATGGCTGTATATAGTCACGCATCCGTGGCTTAGTAAATAAGCAGGTAATTTACTTTTTGATTTTTTTTCTTTAAGTTGTCATGCTTTTTCATATTCCCTTTTCATCAACTCTACTGATTCGATGGATTACGAAAGTTTAGTTCCCCTACCTGACGACCCTCATTATACGTCATATCCCACTTTACTTTTCTTAGAATATAAAGTTTTTCTTTATGAAAATTTTAAGTAATTGTAAAAAACGGAAAATCATACCAGCACATAACATGATATGTATTGTGCATGATATGTGTGGTACTAAAGTTTAGTTGATCCTCAAGTGGGGTAAGAAGAACTTCAGCTCAGCCTTTGTTATAATGTAATCTCTTTCAAATGTCCCCTTTCTGGATTGATTTAGGTTTCTCAATCTTAAAGACAATGGAACCTAATGATGTATTAAATATTTGCAAAATAAATTGAATATTGATAGTGAGAATGACATTCACATAAGTAGAGGTTATGGTGGAGGAAGTACAGTGAGAATTCTAGGCGGAGGAATTTTGGAAACGGATGTGTTTGGGATGATAGGCTGAGATAAGCTAGGTAGTGTTAAGTTTGAGAAGTTTTTAGAAGTGAATCTAGTAAGAATTTGCTTGAACGAGAAGGTTTGATTTATGAACTCTATACAATTTGACTATCTGACTATCTCTAGGGATTTTTAATACCTTGAATCAATTTATACATTCAAAAATAGATTTGAAGAAAAAACAATTTGACAAAATATTGTTTCGCCAGACCAAAAACTCCAAAACATAGAATAGTTAGACAATGTCTATTCTAACTGTGTGTGACTTAAGTGTGTGTAACTTAACAGTGATATAATTAAGGAGGAATGTAGGGTTTTAAGAAGGGTATCAACTTAACACCGGCCTTGGATCTAGAGTAAATCTATAATTTATTATTGGTTAGTTAACTATAATTGGGCTCGCTAGAGACCTCAAAAGCTCACAAGGCACATCTAGTAGGAGTGGTAGCCTACCTAGGGGTGTTTACAATCTCAAAATAGACATTGACCAAGGTTTCTCGAGATTCCAATGATTTATTAGGCCATTGTTTTCAATTCAACAATTATTTGGTGAGGTTGGATGCAAGTGGTTTTAGTCTTGCTTAACACAGCCCCCCTATCGATAACACCCCCCAAACCTCAAACTAAATAATAACAAATAGTATGCTAGACCTTCACATTTCTTTAAACTGCAATAACAACTCTAGCTCTCATTGTCACATATGGCAATATGGTTGGTTGAATTGGAACTTACAAGTAATCCAAACCTAGGTAGCCTCAACAATGACTCATTTGGGGGAATGAGGGGTCGAAGAGGGAGACCGCGTTAAAGACACCCTTGGATCTTGAGTAAGTCTAGAATTGTTTTGTTTATTTAGTCACAATTGTACTTGCTATGGTCTTGAGGATCACAAGGAAATAGTTATCTAAGAGGAGTGGTAGCCTACTTGAGATTGGTAATAAACCCTAGAATAAACAACTAGGTTTCGAAGTGATTATAATGACCTCTCAAGTCAAAAATTCAATTGCAATACTCACAAGGTGCATTAGGATGAGAATGGTTTTTCGTGCTTTGGAAAATAAAAAACATGTGTGGTATCTAAAACGTCCTTGCAATAAAGATTATTTATTATTTGTAATGCATATATCTTATTTTTGGTGCATTATTTTTGTTTTGAGTTAGCTTAGTAATTAATATGATTTATTATTGTCAGTGTATTATTTTGAGCAGTGTGCACATGCAAATATCATATATCATTTTGAGTAATTATAAATAGAGTAAGACTAAACATTTTACATTTTTAACCATTTTCACTTAGTCATTTTAATTCAATTAGGTAGTTCTTCCCAATTTTAGATTAATGAAATTGTTGTTTTAATAGAAAATGGTCAATTAATAAGAATTTTAGACTACAACACTATTTATGTTCTTGGATTTTTTAATTATTATTTATTTTAGTAAATTATTTTGAATACTATTATAAATGTGTTTACATTTTGGCTTTAAGGGTTAATTTAATTGGTTGAGTCATCCATCCAATGCATGTTTCTAGCATGAGGTTATAGATTAGATGTTAAAATTTAGTGTAATCTTAGAGGTTCACAAATAGTTATTCTATTTTGGGATTGACTTGCTCTTCATTTAAATATTCCAAGAAGAGAAAACATTAGGGGAGACCTCTAAAATATTTTATAAATAAAAAGTATGTGTTCTTAAGTTTTATAATCAACATAATCACTCCAATATTTATGTTGAAGCCATCTTTTAAGGGAGTAGAAGTGCTCCAAACCTTTGTGGCTAAAACTTGTAGTCCCAATTACACTAGAAATGGGTAACTCCTTTCTAAGTGTCCATTGACTTTTCCAAACACTTTTCACCTTTCCTTTAAACACCTGCTTGCATTTTTTTAATTAGTGGCACTCTAAAAAGTTTATATCCTCTATCAATGGACATTTCACTCCTTACCTAGCCATTCCAACTAAAACTTGCCATGCATATTAGATGTTCTAATCTTCTATCCACCAACTGTTTTAATATGACGTGTTGGAATCTTCCCACCATATCCAATCTGATCTAACTTTCATGTCACCCCCAAGATATACAATGCACTCACATTACTATGAATTATGGATATTAAATTGCAAAAAATAAAGGGCTTACCTTCGTATGTTACCTAATCTTGCTCAATGAGTTGATTTTGTTTATGGATTTAACTTGGTGATTCCATAAAGGTTATCTTATGTTGACTAGTGAGGCCATGAACCATTATACACCTAAAGTATGGCTGTGAAAGAGGTGAGGGGGGAAGGGATCATCAATAGACATCACTTATTTTTTGAAGTAACTTAAGACAATGTTAATTGTTCAAGGACATGCCATTTTGAGTGATGCCACTATTATTGTAATATCTCCATGATATCCTTGTGTTATATTTTACTACAATGATACTACTCATGAGCATGCTTTAATTATTGAGAAGAAACCAAAGAAAAACTTCCTTTTATTATATCAGATTTTTCACTTCTAGGCATGGATACTAATGCACCTTCAATTTTCAATTTCTATCATTTTTGACCATGTGATTTGAGTAGAAGTCCTAATGGACATAATGCACATAATAATGCTATAGAGCTTAACCTTGATTATCTTTAAGGCCTTTAGAAGCCCAATTATTTTTACTAGAAAACTACATCATAACAACCTTACTATTTTGTGAGAATTTGTTAGTAGACTTCTTATGGGAATAATGAAAACATTTCCCTTGTTGAAAAAATACAAGAAATAAAAGAAACACCAAATACATTGGACAAGGGATGTTGGAAATGTAACTAGTTTTGATCTTCATAACTATTGTTGCACTCATTTCAATATGTATCTTATGTAACAAACAAAAGTAGAGAATAAAAAGTTATTATTTTAAAGCATGTCTTTCCTGCTCATTATTGAGGGTCTTCTAGGTAAAATCATGTTCTTCATGCTTCTAGGGTTTATTAGGTCATATGATTTATTGCCATGAGTCAAAGGAGTCAACATCATGTTTATAAGACCCATCTAGGCAAGTTCTCATTTATAAAATAATTTATTTTGAGTCTAGAAGGTCAAGGAAACCTCAAAAGTAGGTATTAAATTCTATTGCAGGGTGGATGAAATTCTACTGCAAGAAAAATTTGGAAGGGTTTGTCTCTAGGTGACCTGGTTTGACTTTGACTTAGTTACAAGGTGTCTTTGGAGGGCTGAATTGGTGCTAGAGGAGGAATTTAAGATTGGTCTTTATTGTCTCATTTGAAGAATATTCTATAAAAAGAGAAGAGTTTTTTTGGGTTTTCCCATTGGAGGGGTTCTTCCCTCGCTAAGAGCTTAATTTCCGTGTCCTTTGTTGCTACAATTTCTGTTCTTGATATTTGTTTGATGAAAATATCTAAATAAAGAACACAAAAAGATTAAATAAGTTCACAAGGATGTATTAAGGTTAAGGAAAATTGAAATTAGTAAACTGCCACACTACATTTTCTAATATGGCATCAATGCTAAGGTGAACAAGAGAAGGCAACTAGAAGGACAAAAAGGAGAGGCTGAGTGTCAAGGGGAATAATTTGTGGAAGGAATCTAGCAAAGAGGTAGAACACCTATTGATCTAGAAGGAGGGCTTCTACATTGAAGAAGATTGAGACTACATAAAGCTCTTATCAAAAGAAGATCTCTTGAAGAAGGTGAATTAGGGTCTTTTCAACTACAAAGGAGGACAAAATTACAAGTTTGAGTTACAGAAAGGACAAGTTGCAATGTCAAGTGTTGGAAGAGAGATTTCGTTGACCTTGGGAAGATATTTCTTGAATGACTACAACAAATTTGATTGATCTCTCCTGAAAGGAGATCTATTTAAGGACTCACTAATAGTAATCTTTGAAGGAAGCTTCAAAGGATCTTGGTATCATTCATCTTGAAATTCATTGTTGAAGGAATCTTAAGGAACATCTTTCAAGGACATTATTGAAAACTCTTCAAAGATCTCGAAGGCATCAATAAAAAGAGAGAATTTTGGTTATCAAGTAAGTATCATATTATTGCTGCATGTTTGAATCTACAAGTCATATGGTTTCTTTCTGCAAGGAGAGAAACAAGCTTGTTGGAGCATCAAATTTCCTAGCATTGAAGAAAGGGATTGACCCAACACTTACTGAACATGAGGTAATGAAATATGTTATTGGGGAAATTACTAACCCTAGAAAAGATAAAACTCAAGAACTAGTAAAGTAAAATAAAGGGGAAGTAAGTTCACAAAGGATCATAGTTGAATCCATTAAGGATCCTCTTGTTGCATTGATTGTAAATTTGAAAACTTCAAAGGTGATGTATGACAAGCTAGTGAACTTGTGCTCTGTAATTACATTAGGACAAAAGATCTCCTTGTGAGAAAGTTATATAGAATGAAGAAATCAAAGGATGAGGACATGACATCCTTTCTCAAGAAGATATATCAGTTAAGAGACAACCTACACGGGCTTGGAGAAGAAATTTGTGATTCGAAATGACCATTTGTGTATTAAATGCATCGCCACTAGAATGGAGCAACTTTGCAACACACATCTACTCCAAGAAAGTTTCAACTCCCTTTGATGAGTTATGGGCTCAATGCATTTTTGAAGAATATAGAATCAAGGTTAAATATTACATTGGATCAGATGAATAGTCTCAAGCCTTTCTAGCTATAGTGAATAAACTGAGAAAGCGAAATTTTGGAAACTCCAAGAAGAAAGATATGTCCAAAATTAAATACATTAAGTGCAATGAGTTTGGACAATTTAAGAGGGACTATCTAATACAACAAAACAACAAGAGAAATGAAAGAAGTGAGGCTCACATAACTGTAGAAATAGGAGAACCTAGGAAAAATACAAAGAAAGAAAAAGTGAAGGATATTTACTATTGAAGAAAGGAACATTGTTTGTTAGGTTATTTATAAAAACTGATATGTTCTTTAGGATAATATGCATTGTTGCTTCTTGATTTTTCACAACATCATAAAGAGAAGCATATGATAGTAGCATATGTAGAGTCTACTAGGTTAAGTATATTTGTAGAAGTAATTTAATATTTAAAAGGTAGATAGATTGGCCATTTTACATATTTTTCATCCAAGCATTATCTAACATTATGTTAGAGGCAGTCATCTTGCTTAGTTGGATCATCATGACCCTAGAAGAATCATCGTTTTGGAAGTTTCTTGGAAGAAGCATTATAAAAAGGTTAGTATATATTCCATATATTGTGGAAAGGATACTCTTAAAGGGATGAAGGAATGTAATGGGTCAGGATGCAGGTTTGTCATATGACATATAACTAGATGAAGGCATAAGAAGCATAAAAATGAATATTAAAAGTGACTCTTAGAAAATATTCATATAAAAGGAATCTTGTAACATGCTTTGTATGGTGTTTAAAGTAATAATTTGACTTACTTAAGAATGAATAGGAGTTTAGTACTTTCCCTCATACATGTAAAATAATAAACATCTAGTGTAATTTCTGGAAGAAAAGTTCTAATTTGGTGATCAAGTTTGATCCTTAGGCAACTTAACGCATGAAGGAATTTTTGTATGGAGATGGACCATGATGATGTTAGTTGGCCAAGAAGGTCATCAGGATGAGTTAATTCCAATTTTCATTATTGTTGGTTATTTGGTTAACATATTATCTTGCTACCTCGAGGGATGTTGCAGGAGTACATGATGATAGTTGAGGTAAGTTCAAGTATTTGAATGGAATTTATGAATAATATTGAGGGACGCTCGATATTCGATACCTAGAAAAAGTTAATTCAAGATATGCTCATATTAGGATTGAAAGGTATAAGTACAAGAATATACCATAAAGGTCAACAAAGGAGATCACATTCATCTAGAAGCTATGATAACTTGAGGCTTGGAAAGACTCAATATAATGCATTCAACAATAATATCAAGATGAAAGTGATGAGCAAGAAATATGACCTGGATCCTATCACAAGATTGAAGAGTGAGGATGACTCCATAATACCTCATATGGAAGCCAGAGTGATGCAAGAGATGCGAAGGAAAAATGGAACAATGTAGCTCTGAAGAACAAGTAGCTAACACTCTCATGAAGACAAGCTATAAGGCATGTGATGGTGACTTCCAAGGTTGAAAATAAGTCAAGAATATCCTTTGGTTTTCAGAGGTTATGAAGGAATCTCCTCGAATAAGAGCATGGATCTATTCTCAAAGATAAAAGGAGAATATGGACATCCTCTCTGGTTCAGAGGGAGTGATGATGGACATCACACATGCATTCTTTTATTTATATGAAGAAATAATGACAGAGGATTTGATAAGAATATGTGTTTTCCTTGTGAATGGAAAATCCAAGGAAGGAAAGGTACCGACACTCGTTGAGGATAGGACATGTATCCAAGATAAGATTGGTCGAAGAGGATCGATATTTTTTGAAGATTCAAGATTAGGAATACAAGATAAGAATATTCCTAAAATGACATATATTGTGAATATCCAGATGGGATATGTGCCTTGTAGAGGTAGTGCAGTATCACACATAAAGCCTCCCAGCATAATTATCTTGAATGAAATAGAACTTGTTTAGCTAGGCCTCAAAGATTGTTCTAGTCCTAATGATGATGCTAACAATTGGCTTATCTATCTGACTCTTCTTATGAAAACTCTTTAGTTTGAGAATGATGTTGTACTAATTGTACAATTATGAATACCTCCCTAGTTAAGAGAGAGTGTTGGAACTATAACTAGTTTCAGTCTTCATAATTATTGTTGTACTCATTTAATATGAATCTTATGTCACAAAAAAAAAGAAAAAGAGAAAGATATTATTTTAAAGCATGGGTTTCATACTCATTATTGATGGTATTCTAGGTAGAAGTGTGTTCTTCATGCTTTTAGGGTTTTTTGGGTCATAAGATTATTTCCACGAGTCAAAGGAGTCAACATCGTGTTTATAAGACCCATCCAGGCAAGTTTTAATTTGTAAAATAATTTATTTTGAGTCTAGAAGGTCCTAGAAACCTCAAAAGGACAAGTCAGCCCTAGAAGAGACAAGTTAGCCTAAGGAGGGGTCTTAGAAACCTCAAAAGCATAAGTCGGCCCTAGAAGAGACAAGTTAGCCTAAGGAAGGGTATTTTACCCATATAGAAAGGATATAAGTAGAGACATATTTGACCTCATTTGGAACTCATCACCATCAATTTTGATCTGCGATAGGAAAGACGAAAAATGGAGTGCGAAGTGAAATAATTCAGGGAGAAACCCTAGAAAGGAACAAGAGATCAAGGAGAAACCCTAGTTAAGGAAAAATGAGACGTTTCTAGGAATTCTTTCCCACACAAGTGATTTTTTGGGATAGTTGGGGGGGGGGGGGATTTATGATTCAACTACAGGTCCAAAATTCTATTGCAGTGAATTCGAAATTCTATTGTAGGAGCAATTTTGGAAGGGTTTGTCTCTAGTATCTTGGTTTGACTTTGACCTAGTTGCAAGGTCTATTTTGAGGGATGAATTGGTGCTAGAGGAGGACTTAATTTTGGGTCTTTGTTGTCTCATTTGAAGTTGATTTTATAATAGGAGAAGATATTTTTCGGGTTTTCCCCTTGGATGGGTTTTGCCTTGGCTAAGAGACTAATTTATCTGTCCTATGTTGCTAATGTTCTCGTTCTTGATATTTAAGCCTTAAGTGACCACTTTTTATGGTCCAAGCTTGCCATGGAATTCAAGAAAAAATGGTTGGAATCTAGGTCCATGGTAAGTTTGGATCATAAAAAGTGGTCACTTAAGGCTTAAAAGTGGTTCCTAAAGTTTTTCACTCAAACGTTTCCAAAGTAGGCCTCCATATGAAAATGACCTTGCAAGATGAGTCCTCTAATTTTTCGACTCTAAAATAATTGACATGGATGAAAATTAATATATTGATCCATTGCAGATCAATGAATCAATATACTTTAGAGAGAAAGTCTATATGAACATGAAGACTAAGAGATGACCTCATTTCCTTAAGTTTTCTATATGTCTGTTATTTTCTCTTCAAGTTTTTCATTAAACCAAACATTTGCATTTTAATTTTCTAAAATGTTCCCAACACAATTATAATGTATAAGAAAAACCCAACTAATTGTTTTGGTGTTTTGCAAACACAAGAATAGAAGCAAGTATAAAAAGAAAACAACATTACAATCATTGTGGGATCCGAGAAAATTGGTTATGGATAATAAATGTGCTTCAAATTCTCATATTGACAAAAATAATCAAGAATTACCATAACACATGAATTTAAGTGGCTATTTAGAAATCATTGTGTCTAAGATTCCTTGGATATTTTTCATCAAGTGACACTTAAATGGTGCATAAACCAATATAGTGGTAAGATTACTTTGGTTGAATCTATGTGATGGATTTAGTTTTTTGCGGAAGGGTACATTGTATTGGGGAATAGATGGATCCAATGTGAATATAGATGATTTCAATATTTACATGCCAAAGGAAAATAATGGGCACTGAAACCTAATTCTTTCTCATGATTGGCATTGATCCTAACATGAAACATAAAATATAGTTCTCTCTAAGAAACCAAGATTTGGTAGTAGAGACAATGAAGGGTTATTGAAAGTGTGACCCTTATTTTGAAAATTTATAATTTTTGTTATGCTTCATAAAAAAAAAAAAAATTATATAAAAAAATTACACCTTTTTAAGTAGTTGTCTTTAATAACCCTTGGGATGGGTTTCGACCCCTTGGAAGGGGTATGAAGGCTCTAATTTCATCATTAAGTTTAATCAATCACATAAAATTGCTTTACACCTATATGAGTATCTTGATACTTAGATGCATTATTGAAGCGTTATTACTTGGGAGGATTAAAAAAATTAATTTTTTGATTATTTTAACCTCATCAAATCTCAATGTATTGGAAAGAGGAAAATTATGGCAGCTAAGAATTTATTTGAGAGTATCATATAAATATGAATTTATAAAATGTTAGAGAGACTTAGTAACCATGAGAACCAGCTTACCTCTTCATTAGCCTTTAGTAAAAATAAGACATTATCGATATGCACTTGCGTATAGTGTAATCATAGTTTGGTTTAAATATATTGATTGTGCATCAACAACTTATTTAGTGGAATCAACCTTGTAACGAAGAAAGAAATTCATAATCCCTCTTATGAATTCCATAGGTAGATTGTGTGCCATATCTCAGTAATTTCTTCAACCAAACAAATTGGAGTCTTTATCATTAACAAGTAAGGCACGGTCAATATTACCTTTTAGGAACCATATGTTAGCAAAGCCAACAAGCCATCCTAAACTGATCAACCTATTCATCCTCTAATTGGAGCAACTTGAGAAAATTGGTCACATAGTGATTTATGAACTTGATTAATGAGTGACTATAAAATAGGCTTTCAATGTTTGTAATTGATTCTATGGAACTTAGCGATTGAGTTTTGTGTGCAGTCTTATTCTTGAATAAGATGGCAATGACAATTCATATCCTTTCTAGTTTAATAGAAATATAGGGATATGTAGAAATGATTTACAAAACATTGACATGGTAAGTGTCACTTTTGCATATACCTTGTTTGTGGATATAGATACTTTCCTTTGTACAACATATTGACTTCTTTTCATCGTTATGATACCTCTTGATGTACTTAGATCCTTATGTAGCCACCATTGGAAGGGATCTGAATATTAACATCCTTCTTTAGGAGTGACACACATACACATGCACACACACATCTACACAAACCATGACAATTTTGAGTCCACTTACTTGACATGCGGTGTTGAGTTCTTGCCATTCTTATACTAAAACATACATAAAATACATCGACCTATTAGTCATATCCCATTTTTGTGTTTTGCTTGAACTTGTTTGGCATAAGTATCAAATTCAACTTTAGCTAATTTAAGATGGTTTGCACATCATGCATAACTTTTCATTATAGAGAATTGCAATAAAAAAATATATATGTGGTCTTTAGTGTTCAGATTTTATAAAAACTATAATTATACATATCACACTTCTATATGTCTATACAATTAATTAATAACGTTATTCTATTTCCTACCATTTCCATATTTAAAGTACAATAATAATTAACAATACTCAAATACATTAACCAAATTCATTTAAAAAACTTAAAAATCACTTATTTAATTTAAAATAAAATTTTATAATTATCTACATAAATTAAATTAAATAAAAAAAGATTAATTTCTTCTATACCAATACCAATAATAAAGATTGGAATTTTACATCATTCTTCTACTACAACAAATAAAGTCATAGAACAACCTTATTTACTGTTATCATTTATCACACTAATAGAGAAAAGTCATAGAACAACCTTATTTACTGTTATCATTTATCACACCAATAAAGAAACATAAGATGTGGGATTGGTTTCCTCCATCTCATATTGTCATCTGTTACATGAAAAAGCACTAAGAAAAGGAAATATACAAAAGTTAGATATATTTTAGGGGATATTAGATAGACATGGCCATATATGTTATATTAACTAATAATTTTGGTATTGACACTATAAGAGATTAATAGTAACCTTAAAAACCTATAAACATTCTATCCACCCTCCATCCTTTTAATCTTAACCTGATAAATGGTTTTGAAGTCACTTTAAACATACTTTTCTCTATTTATAACGTACACATGATCACACAGTCGGTGAAGCAAAGATGAGAAGTACCATTCAGGGTTGGAATTTTGATGGGCAGATTGCCCATCACGGTGATTTGTCTTTCAAATACACGTTAAAAATTATAAAATTGTCAAAAAGCTGCTTTGAAACTATAAAAATAAATGGGAAACTGTGAAAAATATCAATTATTTGACTTACTGGTATTTCTTGAAATTCCAACCCTGGTACCATTAGATTACCCTGAGAAAATCAGTCAATAGTACCATTGGATTCCCCTGCGAAAATCAGTGATGACTTTAGTGTCAGCTATTGCACATGATTTTTGTTGAAGTGATGACTTTATTGTCAGATATTTCACATGCTTTTTGTTGTTTTCTTTATGGGGGAGAATCTATCTTAGGCTGACAAGACGTACCTTGAGTGGTGTTACTTTACGAAGTTCGTATTGTACCAAATGTTCCTAAAATTATGCTGTACTTACAGTATGATGTTTCTCGGATGAATTCAGTGTAAATTTCCATAGCACATCACAGACAGATTTCACTTATTCGATAGTAAACACACCATAGAATTTACATATTTCAAGAAAATAAAATATAAACTTTAATATCATATTTTAGAGATTATGAGATATTTACATAGATGTGATGTGAAGTGAAGTAGGATGTGATAGGTTTTACTCAGGTTCATTCCATTTTGGTATGGTTTCAGAGGTTTTACATTTCGTTTATATCATGTATGGTAGTAAGTTTTGTTGGGTTGGAATTTGTAGTAATTTAAGGTTAGCTTGGCTAAACGGATTTTAAGCAGGAGATTAGGTTGAAACAATTTTGGGATTTAAATAAAATTGATAAATTTTCTAGTTGGCTAATTACAATTAAGTCTATTACAATATTGAAAAGCTCATAAAACACTATCAATTTATTAGAAGTTAGGTAGAGGTGTCAACAACCATGGAAATGTATTGAATACATTTTCTAAGAATTATAGTGACTTCTCTAAGCCATAGCTTTAAACCCAACAGTAATTGGGTGAATTATAGTGACTTCTCTAAGCCATAGCTTTAAACCCAACAGTAATTGGGTGAGGTAGGATATGAATGGTTTTCTGTAATGAGCATTATCATATGTACCCATAATAAAGATCATGTATTTATTTTTAATGCATAAGTTTTTAGTGCATTGTTTTGTTTTGAGTTAAGATTGTAATTGGTATGATGTACTATTGTTTTGAGCACTATTACAAAGCACTATTGCAAGCAAAAATATGATATTTTATTAAGAGTATTTTGGGTGGTTATAAATAAAGTTAAATATTTTATATTTTCAATAATTTTTAAATTATTATTATTTATTATTAGAATTTGGTTAAACAATATTGGTTAGAATTGCAATTTTTGATTGATGAAATGACTAATTTAATCTAAAAATAGATTTATCACTCTAAAATATTCTCAATGCAATTAAATATTTTAATGTTATAATATGATATACAGTTTCATCAATCCAAAATTATTTTGATTCAATTTCAAGCAAAAATATCAATTTCTCTTCCATTATGTTGAATAGATAGAGAAGCGCCAATTCATAAGGGGTTTAGACTATACAACAATATGAATATGCTTGAGTTTCTAATGATTGTTTATTTTTAGTAAATTATTTTGAATATTAGTATAAACCTGGCTACATTTTGTGATGAAAATGAATTATGGGGTTCTTCATTTTCATATTTTCTTTTCTTTCGATCCTCTGACCCAATCATATAGCCAATACAATATTTCAACACAACAAAACTTATTCATGACAAAGCTTATTTACTAGGCTATAGGATATTTAATGTGGTTCGGTTCTGATGAGCACTAGTATTGCAACAAGGATGTTGCAACTCCTGGGGCTACTAACTTTATTTCATCAACCTGGGGTTCATACAAAATTGGAGGTGACAATGCTGTATACACAAATAGATGTAATGGGTCCACTCTTTGTCATTGTTGAGCTGGGGCGATAGACCACTAGGGTTTCTCAAACCAACTTTCTATTGATTAGAAGAAGTCTTATTACCAATTGAGAGAGAATAATTTTACCCTAATTGAGAGAATTGAAATGCTACTTACTGCAATAATGAAAGACTGAAATAAATTCCTACAAAACACATAACTCATCTAGCTATTTGTTAATATACCTTGCTTGCAAAAGAATTCTAATTTAACACATGTGAAGTCTTAACTAACCTAAGCATGAAGTCTGATCTAAACAAGCACTTAATTGTTGTGTGCATGAATGAATATAAAGACTTTTTCTTTTTATCATTTTGTAAAAATGTAAATGCTAATCCTTCTTGGTTGCATGGCAGGTGAGATAGGTGCGGAGGGAGATGAGTGTAATGGGTCAGATGGCTTAGGAGACAAGCAAGGGTATACTCCTAGCTTTAGTGATGTTTTTTTCACAATTCGGGCTCAAAACAAGCCACTACAGGTTTTCCTATATGATGTCTATAGGATGTCCTAGTTCACCTACATGATCCCCTGTTTTCCTACAGGAACATGTCGAAAGCATAGGGAGTGGTTTGAAAGGTGGTATGGAGCTGTGAGAAGGTGAGTAAGGAGGAAATAAGGCAAGGGAGTGCTAGACACTCACTCAGAACTCAAACCAAAGCTTTACGATGGTTGGATTTGCTCAAGAAGCATGGCAAGTTTTCCTTGTAAAACGAGAATCCAAATTGAGAACTTCGTGGATTTTGGCGATCATGGGTGGATATGGTTTGGCTAAGGCTGATGATATGAGGTCTTCCTGCTATGTAGAAACCCCTACAACATAGACATCATTATTGGAATTTATCCATAAATTCATCTGAAAATAAGAAGGGTTACTAACATAGAAGGAAAAAGATTTCATCATTTATTTTCCAAGTTTATGCTGGGAATGCTTGAAACCATTATGCAAGAAACATGAAATGTACTACAAGACCTAAGATATCAGAAATGTCAATTGCAACATATATTCTAAAACTGAAAGTTGATGACCTAATTAGCAGAAAAAACCTAAATTTCATAAGAAACCAGAATTTTGTCTTATTTGGGCTGAATGGGAGTTGTTCCACAAGCCATGGTCCTAAGAAGGGAGGAGTGAGGTAAGATCCAACTATTATCAAACTTTTTTGACTACTTTCTTGTCTCTATAATGCTACTGTTAAAGACATACAAAAATGGAAGAAAACTAATCAAATCTACCAATAATTGAAATTTAACAACACCAAAATTAGTTTAACAACTAACTATGAAATAACCTAAGCATACAAGTACAGTAAGAGGAACCTGTACTACTAGGGTTTGGCCCTAACCCAAGAGCTTTAGCCATATGAGTCAACTCAATACTGGATCAAGGGAATGCTGCTCATTTGCATTAACACATCAAAAATACATAAAAGTGTTTGGTCACAATCATTGAATTTAAAAAATGCTTAGCTATCTTGCACAAAAAATCTGAACCCTAATGAGGCTCAAGGCCTCTTTATTTATACAACTGAATTTGCCAAAAAAATCCTTAAATTTAGGGAGGCTTGGCTCCCAATCTTGAGATTTACTAGTTCTTAACTGTCACTAGCTTGGCTGCTAATGATCCTTATGAATCAGCGTCTTGCAACTTCGAGCTGGTGTGATTTGATTGAGGGATCTTCAAGTGAGCGAGGAGTTAAGGAGGGAGATCCTATCTCCTATAATCTCTCATGCTTGTCTCATTCAAGTTCCTACACCCTAATTAGCCACAAATTTCTCCCAAATCCTGCAATCAATGCACATTAGACCACTAGACATGACATCTTACTTTTACTCATCTCATTAAGAAAAATATAATTAAAACATATAAATAATTATGAGAGGAGATGATTTTAGTAAGTTGGGGGTGCATTAAGGTCCATATATTTTACCCATTGATGAGCCTCATCATCACCCCTTACTGAAAGTATTGCTTATCCTCTGAGCAAATCAATCTATGTCCATGTCCTTCATTGCTTTGGTGGCTTCCTTGACATTCCATGCTTCTGTTGTAGTCTCCTCCTCCTGTGAATAAAACCCTGCATTATTCTCTATCTCCTCCCACTGCTTTATTTCTTCTTATTCTTTTATTCCTTCCAACATACCTAAAAGAAATGGTGGAGTGAGCTTCAAGCCAATCCAATTGACTTTAAGTCTTTGTAATGCTTGTTTATATATTGGGGTCCTATTTAGTGCCTCCCTCATTTTGTGAGGAGAATGATATTCCCTGATTTTTAGGTTGTAAGGTAAGGTGTTCCATCTCCTTTGGTAGGCTTGCTGGCTATCATATCCTAGAAATCTTAGCATGTCTTCAAAATGTGTGACGCCATGTTCTTGTAAAACAAGGTACCTTGGTGCAAGCTTGGGATCATTTGCAATGAGGTTGTGAGTGTTGATGACAACCATTGGGTTAGACTGTTATGCTTTGATCATAAGAGGTTCTGCTTCTTATTTTGCCAATACCATTTTCATTTCTGTAGCTCTGGCCTCCTTATGATTCATCCAAGATGCCAAGGCCACTAATTGTAAATCCCCTAGCTTTGTATTTGGGCCCCACACATTTAAATTTGTTAAAGCTAAATTGTGTAGATAGAACTTAGATATCTTTGCTCTATCGTCCAGGGTGCTTTGATCACATAGGTCAATGAATTGTCTGTAGTCTTGGAAAGGCATAATTCCTCTTTATGCTAGGGTCTTTATCTAGAATTGCAGCCATTGTTCCTTGAGGTATAAGGCATATGAATTTGTTAGCATCCTGCACTGGATTGCCTCCATGGATAAACTGGTCATAGTTTCCAACTGCCCTTCCTTTTCTTGTAGCTTCTTCCTTAGCCATGTGTTCTTAGTCTCTAACTGATATTTCATTATTGCTTCTCTATCTCTTATGCTACTTAGTTCTCTGCCCATTTCCTGCAATTTATCTTCCATGTGGCCTACATCCTCCACCCTTTTTGATTTAACAATTTGCATCTACCTATGTGTCCTTTCCCTCTCTTTTTCAAGTTCAAAGAATAGAGGAATGGTAAACTTCTGTGGTATCACCCTACCTCCTTCAATGAATCTGTAGTAGGAGCCGAGGTTTGGCTATGGGCTAGGTTCCTTTAGTTCCTGGGCCTCTTCCTCTATTTATTCTTGAGTAATTCTTTCATGGTCTCCTTTATGTGTTTCCTGTAGGTATGACAGGGTTTCATGTAGGATTGTCTCTGCTTCTTGTAGGAGACCTTTTCCTTTTGTTGAGGCTGACATGGTGACATGCCTCCTAACATAGGTGATTGCATACTTGGGAGAATCTTGTTTTGGTGTTCCTTCTCCTTCCTTTTTACCTAGAGGGACTGCTTTCTCTTTTTGTTTTGGTGAGTTCTCCTGGTAGGGGTTTAAGGTCTCCCTTGTCTAATCCTGATGCTCTTTCTTGTCCTGAATTAATGTGGAGTTTGTCTTTGTCTCTTTCCCTTTGAATTGACAGGTGTACTTAGGGCAGTTAGAGTAGCTGTTGCCTATTTCTCTGTAGGCTTTGGAGACACTCTTGGTGATTCTTCTTCTTCCCTGATTTGATTTGCAGACTTCCGTTCATCCTTATGCCCTTCATCCTCTTTTCCATTTCCTTTTTCATCCTCTTCTTTGTCTCCTTTTTCATCTTCTGTCTCTTCCTCTGTCTCTTCATTCTTCTCAACTATTTATACTTTTGTTTCCTCCTCTATTTCTTCTTCATTTTCCTCCTTTGTTTCTTCTTCCTTGACATCCTCTGTTTCTTCTTCTCCCTCACTAGCAGTATGGCTTCTGTCATACTCAATGGCTTGAATTTCTCCTTCTTCTTGCATGTCTATAAATTTTGTCCATGCATTAGGGATTCTTAAGTTGTGTAGAGCATCTTCAAGGATGAGTTTGATCAATCCATGATGGGCTAGTTGCTGGTGATTTCCCTCTTGTACCTTTAGCCTCATGTCTATCATGGATTGTAATAGAAAATAGGATATACTTAGTCTGTTCTGAGGAGGTGTGTTCTCTCCAATTCTCAGTTCTTGGAGAGGTTTGAAGTGGTATCCATACACTACACTGTATCTTCTTTCACACGAAATATATTTGATGATGTGGTAATTGACTTCATTCTAAGGGTATGGAATGCTCTCCCTTCTAACCCCATTTTTGTCTTCAATTCATTCTTCTCCTTCCAAAAAGAAACTTTTCTTTGAAAGGGTGTTGTTAGTCTTGTCCTCTTTTTTCCATTGTCACCCTAGGGGGGGTGTAGTTACCCTACTTATAACCTCATCGGTAATTACTACTGAAAAACCCTTCACTACAATAGTGGCACTGGCTCTAGTTAGGGGTATGAGTGACATGGAAAATTCTCTCGCCACATCATCATCATATCCTCTCATCTTCTCAAAGAACCCCATCCATTGATGCCTTGTAAAAAATTCCACCACAAGAGGAGGCTGGTGGATTCTTGCTGTGTTGGTGGGTTCTCTTTTATTGAAACCTCTTGCCATATTTACTTGGTAATTCTTGAGGTTTGGGTGGATATAGTTCAAGACTTGTGGTAGGCGAGGAAGTTTTGGAGTTTAACCTTTATTGACATACAATGCAATCTTTCTATCCTTATATACACTGTGAATTGTTAATCAAATTGAGGATTTATTCTTTGTAAATGGAAAATATAGGAGGTATGGCACCTACCTCACTTTGCTATGTTTTGGTGATGATAAACCTTGATTCGATTACCTTTAGTGTCCATTGATATCTCTGTATGCTATTCTCCATTTATCCTATAGGTTTCCTGCTTGTTGTAGGTGTTGAATGTTCCTTGTAGGTGCTATTTTAGGAATGCCAAGAGTAACCTCTTCATTTGATGACTCCTTGAAGTTGCCTCTACCTTCCTCATATGGGAGTCAATGTTTATTTCTATATATGGATGATTGTGTTGGGTGATGCGTTGGTTTGCTGAGTACGAGTACCTTCTTTTGAACCGTTGGTCCCACTACCAATCCATCATATCACCTTGTCTCGTAATCATATCCCACTCTTATCCTTCGTAACTTAACCATTTTTGGATTCATTCCCCTTTTCCTTTGATTTGACATTGCCACGCGTGTAGTGGTCTAACCCTTTTCTTCTCGTTATCTGACAGAGGATGGCCAAGTTAACTAGCCACCTTCACTTATAAAATCAACTCCCGTATTATTCCTATAGTTTTAATCATATCGTACTTATGAGGGAGTATTGGTAAGATGACATACCTGTGGGTCCTTTGATATGGTGGAGAGGTGCCAATCTGTTGTTCTTTTCGAGCTGCATATTTTCACTATATATTTCCTTTTCTGATGCCTTGTTCTTTTTGATGATGTACAGGTGTTGGACCTTGTTACTATTGATATTCCTACTGCTGCTGAGTTCTAGAGGATATTTCTCATCCTTGTTGTTCCTATGTTGAGGATGGCTGCAGTCTCTGTGGTCTTTTTTATGGGATAGGATGCTACAAGATTTCCCACAGGATGTCCTGTAGCTGCCTTTCCCTTAAACTCTTGCATTTTTCCTTAGTTTTGAAGTAGGAGTGGTGTTGCAATGAGTTGATAATGGGGTTATGGAATGGTAGGTGAGGGATGCTGATTTTGGGTATGCCTCCTCTTTCCCTTTTTCTCTTTTTTGTTTGTTCTTTTTTCCTTTTTTTTGTAATTTTTTTTAGAACTTTATTTCTTTGGTTGATATAGGGCCGACATGGTTATGAAAGGTATTGGTTGTGGTTTGGGGAGGTAAATGATTTTTTTACATCCAGACATAGGCTTGTGTCACCACCTTGCTATTGGACTACTCTTCTTTTGGTTTTCAAGACCTACTGTCATTCCTACAGGAAACCCCTCTAATATTACACGGAATCCTCTAGAAAACACAGAACTAATTGAGATGATTTGGAGTGGAGTATAGATGGAAGACTAGGGGGATAATGGAGGATATGATATGGGTGAAGTAAAACATAGTTTTTGTAGGTCATGTTGTCGTCTATATGTTGTGATTTTCTTCCTCTTGTAGACCTGCAAAACATAATTGTCATCTTTGTAATTTTTTCTCTTTTTTTTTTTTTGAAAAACAACTAGTCTACCTCCAAGGAGGTTTTCATCCTAGTTTCCTGCCTTAGGTGCCTCAGAAGAGGTTTTCACCCAAATATCTTTTTTTTTGAAAACTCTTGGACTGCCTAAAGAGATTTTCAGCCCAACAGCTGTACTTAGGTGCCTCATGGAGGTTTTCACCTGAATCTCTTTATTTATTTATTTTTTTTTTCTTCAAGGACTTGGTGGGGTGGACATTAGACTTGCTTGATGACCATCAATGTCTTGCTGATGCTATTGATGAATTCCTTCTTTGATGAGGGTTTTTTGTATATTTTTAATGTGTACCCATTAACAAGCAAAGTGATGGCCTCTACATTAATGGTTCTTATTTGAACAACATCATTATCATGACACTTTTCTATTACATAAGGCGCTAACCATCTAGTCCTTAACTTGCCTTTGAAATCCTTGTATAGCAAAGCCCAATCGCCTTCTTGAAAATGTTTGGCTTTTATATTCTTGTCATGCCATATTTTCCTTTGAAATTGAGTCACTTCTATGTGCAGGAAGGCATGCATCCTAGATTCATCTAATCCATTTAGCTGGAGCAAGCTTTCTTGTTGTGCCCTTATGATATCTAGATCTAGTTGTGCTTCCATCCTTAAGGTGTTGTATTTAAATTCAATGGAGAACAGGGCTTTATTCCCATAGGCCAGCTCATAAGGAGTGAAGATAGTGGTGGTCTTCTAGGTGTTATTGTAGGCCCAGGTGGCCTCAACTAATCTGTCTGCCCAATCCTTTCTGCTGCTGCTAATAACCTTGGTCACAATGCCTTCTAATGTTCGGTTGGTTACTTCCACTTGTCCATTAGCCTGTGGGTGGTAAGGGTGGAATTTCTGTGCTTGATCTTGTGCTGGCTTAACATATTTTCAATCATGTGAGATGTAAATTGACTGCCTTGACCAGTGACCAAATATCTATGGTACCCAAACCTATAAAACACATTCTCCCTGAAGAATTTAGCCTCTTTTTATTCTTTTGATACTTTGATGGCTTTGGCTTCAATATACCATTTTTTTAAGTAGTCAATGCACACAATGATGTACTGCTTCTGTGTGGATGTAGGGTCAATGGGCCTGATGAAATCCATGCCCCACTTGTCAAATGGTCTAAATTCAGTTGAGGTTGCAAACGCATCTCATCCCTTGGGGTAGGTTTCCCCATCCTTTGGCATCGACCACACTGGCTGGTATACCTCCTTACATTTTGGTGAAGAGTGGGACAGTAATAACTAGCTTGTAGTACCTTGAATGTTGTTCTTTTGGATGCAAAGTGAACTCTACAAGGCCCATCATGACAGACCATAAGGATATCGAAGAATTCCTCCTCTATGACATGTCTTCTCAGAATTTGATCGAGACCTAACTTGAAGAGATTTCCCCCAATCCAAGTGAATGGGGTGCTTTTTCTTATGATTCTTCTCTTTTCCTTGGAGGAAAATTTTAGAGGGAACTGTGCAGATACCAAGTAGTTTTCTCTGTCAACAAATCATCAAGAGAGAACTGAAATGGAGAATAAATGTTCATCTAGTAGTTTATCATCAACCATTCCTTCCTCCCCTATAGGCAAAGTCAAACTGGATAAAAAATCTGTAACTACATTCTCCTTGCCAGGATTATCAATTATGGTTAAACCAAATTGCTTCAATAAAAGTAACCATCTAATAATCTGGGCATTTACATCAAGTTTATTCATCAAGTATTTAATTGCAGCATGGTCAGTATGTACAGATGTCTGGTAACCAGTAATGTAATGTCTAAATTTATTCAATGAATGCACAACAACTAGGAGCTCTTTTTTAGTCACTGTGTAGTTTAACTTGGATCTTGACAGTTTGTTACTGATGAAGTAAATGGCATAAGGTAGCTTGTCATCTATTTGGCCTAGAGCTACTCCTATAGCTTTGTGAGAGGCATCGACAAGAATATGAAAAGGAAGATCCCAATTTGGGCCTCAGAGAATAGGTGCAGTAGTGAACTTGTCCTTTAGGCTGTTCAGGGCTTCTTGGTAGCCCTCTGACCATAAAAATTCGGAGTCTCTGGCCAATAACCCAAATAAGCGAGAAGCTAACTTGCTAAAATATTTTATAAATATCATATAGTATCTGGCTAAACCTAAAAAGATTCTAACATTCCTCTGTTTCTGTGGAGTCGAGACCCTTTTGATGATAGCTATCTTATTTGGGTCTACCTGCAGTCCTTCCTAGGATATTGAGTGACCTAGAACAGTCCTTGCAGTCATTAAGAACTCACATTTTTTGGGACTAAGGGATAAGTTCATTTCAATGAATTTTTTTAGCACCTTACCCATGTTAGAGAGAGCCTCCTGGAAATCACACCCATAGGGTGTGAAGCTATCCATATAAATTTCTACTGCATCATGGACTAGCTTTGTAAAGATACTCAGGACTGCTCTCTAGAAAGTGGCAGGTGCGTTGCATAGACCAAAAGGGAGAACCCTATAAGTGAAAGTAGCCCAAGGATAGGTGAAGGTGGTTTCATCCCGGTCCTTTGGGCTGATCTAGATTTGATTGTACCCGTTGAACCCATCTAAGAAAAAGAAGAACTTCTTTCCTATTAGACCATCTAGCACTTGGTCAATGAAAGGTAGAGGAAAATGGTCCTTCTTTGTGGCTTTGTTTAGCTCTCGGTAATTAAGGAAAATGGTCCTTCTTTGTGGCTTTTTTTAGCTCTCGGTAATTGACACAAATCCTCCACTTTCCATTTTTATTTGGAACCAACATCAGAGGATATACCCACTCACTGTCCGAGATAGGGTAAATGAATTCTACATCCAACAACTTCTCCAACTCTTCTTTGACTATATACTTGAGAGTTGGATTCATTCTCCTTTGGGGTTGTGAGACTGGTTTGTAGCCTTGTTTTACGTAAATTTTGTGAGTATACACCGAGGGGTGCACTCCCTTCATTTATTTGTAATTCTAAGCAAAAACATCCAAACATGTCTTATCATATTACATAACTCTTCTTCTTGGTGTATGGAGAGAGGGGTTTATTTTAAATTCTCTTCAGGGATGAATTCTACTATCTTGACACGAGTATGGTTTAAGTTAGCTAAGCATAGATTAATTTGATGGTTGTCCTTGGTTTCCTTCACTACTTCCTCTAGAGATATGGTGTTGGGAGTTTGATTTTGGAGGATGTGTTCAATCAAATTGTTGGCTCACTAAGATGTCTTTTTATAGGCAATCTTAATCCCTACATTAGTTGTCAACCCGAGGTAAGTCTTTTTATTTCAAGAGTGCCAACACAGTATGTGCAATGAAGTTAGAGGTTATCTAATGATGAATTGTTGCAATTATTAAAGTCCAATTCTTCAATCCAGTTCACACAACTCTGCAAAGAAACTATTTATGAAAGGAATGTTCGCAACACCCCATGTAATTCCATACAAATTGTTCTGAAACCAATTGGAACATGAATGCAAATGAGAATTACTCAAATAATCTTGAGACTAATCACACTTAATCAAGTAAATCAACTATGATTATTGAGCACACCACTCAACTCAAATCAATCCGTATTACTAAATAACAATAACAATTGGAAATTGAACAACAATAACTATAAAATATTCCTAAATGATAAACATTCTATATTGCAATCCATAGAAGTTACTCAGTCTTGTTTCTCAAGATCTATGATGACATTCCTTCGATTGAGCAACAATCAACCATACATTCACTTATTCTAATTAGAATGCTTACTTAAGTTTATCTTGCAATTTCAGTATAAAGCTAAGCGAATAGCAACGTACGTTAGCATCAATATTCAAGATAAGCAAGAGAACTAAAAATTAAATAAAATACAAGGACTGAATATAAACTATAACACAAAGGAGCAGTGGAACTTCTTGTGACTGGGCCTAGAGTCGACAGAAGCCTCTGCTTAATAAAAGCTCAGAATACAGAGGTTTATTAAGTGCAAACTCCTTTCATTAACTTCAAAGTAACATTTGACAGAATCACTGAATTAACATCGTTTGTGTTCTCAAAAGAATAATTACATATCAATAATCTCCCCCATCTAGTTGCCTTTCAGATTTATATAACATGAAAGGGAAACTTGGATAACGACAAATCCTCAGGATTAGGAGATCTTGAGGATTTTTCCATATAAAATATGATCATATGATAAAACAGGAGTACTTGAGCTAATCTTCCACTTCCTTGTTTGCCCCAGACGTCGTGACTTTTCCCTTTATGGCCTTGTGCTGTCCTGCTAACTGAACAACTTTTTCCCAATCACATCTCTGCATACAAAAATAGTAAAGAATTAGTTTTTCGTACTTAATTTGCATATTCTATCACCAGTTAGTTTCTTCCAACTTTGACTGATATTTTCCTCATTTTATTTTATAAATAGAGATAATATTATAAGGATGATTGATAAATGAAGCATTAAGTGACAAGAAATCATACCTTTTTCTCGTCCCAACATACTCCCCAACTTACCTTATTGCACGTCCTCGTGCAAGAGTATAATTTAGATGCAACAAGGTGAGGGAATAAGCAAGGTAAACTTCTTCCCTGTATTTCCTGAAACCATTCTTTTGCTTGAGGACAACGAAAGCCTGGGTTACTTGATGAGCTTTTAAATTATAATCACTACGGTATTGATCAGGAGGGTACCATATGATTGGGGTTTTGTAGCGGCATCCTATCCAGTCTTGTCCCAATGTTAAAATCATATTGCTATATTTGAAAAACTGGGATGAAGAAGCTTGGAAGTTATGGTATCCGAACGTCTCCTAAACCCTCATAGTGTTACTAGAAAGTTCCCATATTTGTTTGGATGCAGCTAAGGCTTCTTCTTTAACATCATGGATATATTCATTTCTGGCCTAAATGGTATCAGTATGGATTGGCCCCAAATTGCCTACGACACCAGCTTTCTTCATAAATAGCTTATGCTGGACATATAAGAACAGTGGCCGGGTAGGTTCTCTTTTGACCCATAGGTCAATGCCATATTCACGCCTTTTGAATGTGTTGTAAGCCTTGGACCATTTTAGCTGATTAGCAGCAAAGGAAAGGAATTCCTGAAATTGAATGTCCCCTATGAAGGAGCAGGGTTGCTATCCCTGTCATCGTCTAGAACAAAATTATGCATATAGAGATCATAAAGGAGGCACTAAATCTTCTCATTGTGTCCTCTAAAACACTTAATAAAATTAGTAATGGTTTAAATTTCTGCTGATTTACCCGCCCTAATAACCTTAACTTTTAACAGGAGATATCTTTCCATGAGAAATAAAGCATAATTAGTAGCGGGAGCTCGACAAGACAGTGTGTCAGAATAAAGAGAACATACATTCTCCATTTGTTCTCGAGATTCTTGCAATTGACCCTTTAAATTTTCAACCTTCTTTTGCTCAGCCTTGTATTGAGCAAAAGTATCTTCCTCTATCCTGGTAAGTGCCTTGAATTTCTTCTTTATCCCTTGGTGTTCGTGAAAAGGGATCACCTTCTCCTTGTGCTGAGCTAGCTCTTGATGAACTGTTAAAAGTTCAGTTTCTAATTTTCTAATAACGAATTCTCTAACCAAGGGAGTGTAAAGAGGCATTTCATCTGTTTGGACTTTTGCATATTGGGTCTCCTCAGGGTCAGTTTGGATAGCAGCTTCAATTGCTTGAGCCTTTTGTTCAATCTCGGTCTGGACAACAATGTCTTCTCTAGAAGCAGTCTCAGTCTGGGTTTCTCTTGGGCAACCCTTAAGAAGCTCTGTCCAAGTCTCTGCATCCTTCACAGAACATTGTTATGTTTTTGTCCCTGCATTCTCCATTTCTACTTTCAATTCCCTCATCCTGGTTGCTTCTCTTAACCAATACTTCAATTCCCTGCTTACCTACTTTTGTTTTCTGTATTTTTGGAGAACCTTCTTAGGTTTAGATTTGTATGGTTCTGCTACCCTAGGGTTCCCATGTGGGGTTGCATTACCTTCTGCCATTTACATAGGCTGCATTATGTTAATATCAGGAATGTTTCCAATTGCAGCTGTATTTGTTGGCAGGATTTCTCCTTCCAACTCATAATTATTATGCATTTCGTGTTGAGGAGATCTTAATGCAATGGTATCTCTTGAACAATCATCATTCTCGTGGTATTCTTCTTGGTAGGACTCATCCATGGGGGAATTTGAGAAGGGAATATCACTTTGTTGATTGACATCCTCCCAGTTTTTACCTTCATGATTTCTTTCCGCTAAGGTTTCTTCGTGCTCCTCGGTTTCGAGGGTGGAGCGAAGGTAGGATTTATGATACTATTCCATGTTAATTATTTTTGTGCCAATATATTTGTGATGATTAACTTAATTGAGCCATGATGGCTAACTACACTATGTTGGTCCTTGGCTGTCCTTACCCATGTAACAGGGAATTTAAAAATGGTAAATTAACTGAAATTCTTTTCTTTAAAATGGTTAGGAGTTTCAGTTTTTGAGGCTTTACCACGTCATGCCGGCCATCGCAAGTGATTTATCTTTGGATGATGACCACCAACTCTTGCCATGGTTGCTGCAACGTCGAAGGATGAATTCCTTTCCCGATTTATACCAACCACTCGCCTGGGTCCTGAAAGGCTTCAACTGCACTGTATAGAAGGACCTGTTTGTCTGCCCATTTTGCCTCTTCCATCGGAAGTTAAGTAACTTCGGCCATGAATTCTTCTGAAACTATCATGCTTATGCCTTTGGCCATTGTGTTACCTTTCTGTAGATTTTTGCAGAAACTCCAGCATTAGCTCTTCATGGAATCCCTGCAATCTGTTCAAGTACTGTAACCAGCCAGTGCGTTCAGTGATTTTATGGGCATGATTCAACACCATCAATATTGGGGGCTCACTCCAAATTGATCTTCTGTCCATAGTTGTTCCAATTGGGTATTGTTCTTCCGAAGACAACTGTGTTTTACCTTTGAAATGCAACAAAGCAGTGATGTATATCACAACGATTATGAAGGAAATGACTCTACTTGGATAAGAATTATAATTTTTAGTTAAGTCGTCCATCTTTTCAGCCACACTTAATGCAATATCGTATGTTCGCATCCCCGCCATAATGGTTGTCATTCTTCGACCAATTAGAATTTTCTGCTAATTATCACATATCCCTGTACATCATGCAAACTTACTCCGGATGTAATCCGAATGGTTATCATTCATTTATTCATAATGGGAATATGTTCCATCCATATGTAGGCCATCCCCCCCTCTAATAAGAGAAGGGCATCCACGTCCTTTTGGCACGTAGAAAATAGGCAAATAACCAATGTGATATAAATGTCGGCAACCAAAAAAACACAATTCACAAATCAAAAAAGCATGTAAGTGACATGTGTCGTCAGACGTGAATTGGTAAAAAAAAAATAGTAATATCAAGTCATTATGTCAAATATATTACCATAAGTGGAATTAATCATATCAGCCTAATTGGCGATTTATATGTAATGAATGTCATTTAATACGCGGACACATGGAGGATTATAAAAATCACCATGCTATGCAGCTTGTAAAAGTGTTATCAAACGGAATTTTGTTTAGAAATAGGGTCATCGGTGATAAGAGGTAGATGTAACATGGCAATATAAGATAATACTTCAATACCACAATAGAGCCACTGCTGCCAGCAAGCATTCATAACCTCAACAGGGTTGCTTTTTAACCCTCCCAAATGAGCCAGAGTCCTTTTTGATTTTTTATTATTATCACAAAGAGACAACTATGCTGGCTTGGTGACCAGATAACCATAGTGCCACTCACCAGGGTGAAACAGAGATGATCAGGTTGGCTTGTGATGAGACCCCTTGTTATTTTGACTATCAAGAAGATCATTACCTTGGTGTTGTAGCCAAATTGGAATGTCACCTGTTACATCCTTATGATCGTGGTAGGCTGGCTCGTGAAGGGACCCCCTATCCTCTTTGGACAATATTAGAAGAATTTTTCTATTTTATTTTATTTTTACAATTTTTCTTGTAAAAATGGAGGCTCATTTGCTCCTTAAGAGTCAGGGATGATGTAAGAAGTAATAAAATGCCAATGGGATTATTATAATCTTATCCCTTAACATTATATCGATGAGTTTTATCCATTTGGAAGTATAAACATAAGCCAACATGGATTAAAGGTAATGAATCATTTCCTAATGTGTTCCAAAAGAAAAGATATTTAGACAACCATTATAAAGATACGCCATATTATCTTGATGAATAAAGATAACCAACACAAGGATTTTAGAGGTTATAATGACATTGTTATTACCATATATCTGTAGAAAAGGTACGAATGCACATGGCACTTTTTTGGAAAAAAGAAGAGGATCATTGTATAATGATTTGAGGGAAAAAGAATGAGAAAAATTCAACATTTAGCTTACAATAAGTTGCGGTTCACTCTGCAAAATAAAAAAAATCAAAGAAAATAAAAATGAATAAGGAAGAATGCATTGTTCAAAAACGATAGTCGTTCAATAGTGTGAAAAGCAAAAATAAATAAAAAGAACTAGTGCTGTTCGATAAAGTGAACGAAAATTGTTTAATAACTTGAACAGTGAAAACTAATGAACAGAAAATATGTCGTTCAATTCATTGAACGACAGTTGTGAGAATACAAAAAAAACGTGTTGTTCAATCAATTGAATGGGAGTCATCCAATTGTTTGAACAATGAAAACAAAATAAAAAAATGTTGTTCAATGAAGTGCACAACAAGTGTCTGCTAGCTTGAATGACAAAAAAAAAATAAAAAAAATATGTGTTGTTCAATCAATTGAACGGCAATGTTCTCTTGTTTGAAAAACGACAATCAACAAAAAAATGTGTTGTTAAATCAATTGAACGGAAACGTTCGCTTGTTTGAACAACGACAAACAACAAAAAAATGTGTTGTTCAATCATTTGAATGAAAAACATCCAATTGTTTGAACAATGAATATCAAAAACAAAAATGTGATGTTCAATCAATTGAATGACAATGTTCGCTTGTTTGAACAACATAAAAAATTTGTTGTTAAAGCAATTGAATGGCAAATGTCCCATTGTTTGAACAACAGAAATAAAAAACAAATATGTGTTGTTCAATCAATTGAACAACAAACGTCCCATTGTTTGAACGATGAAAAAAAAAAAAAAAATGCGTTGTTCAATCAATTGAACGACAACGTTAGCTTGTTTGAACATCAGAAAAATGTGTTGTTCAATCAATTAAACAAGAAACATCCCATTGTTTGAACAAAGAAAATCAAAAACAAAAATGTGATGTCCAATCAATTGAACGACAACATTCGCTTGTTTGAACAACAAAAAAAATGTGTTGTTCAATCAATTGAACAACAAATGTTCAATTGTTTGAACAACGAAAACACAAAGAAAAGAGTAATGCCTACAAAGGTATGTACATTATTTACAATTTTTCAAGCAATTTCAAATTTTTAAAGAAAACGTTGTTGGGTTATCATTCCCTGCAGCTAAAATTTTCATGGAGGGGTCCTCGCGTACCTGCTTGCAAAAGATTCTTTGGTAAGCGGTTGATGATAGAGGTGCACTCGATGCCCACTTACCTTAAAGAAATGGTCGGATCCACCTATGGTAGTCAAGGTAAGAGTACCATTCTTATGCACTTCTTGAATCTCAGAAGGGCTGAACCATCTTGTTTGCAACTTGCCTAGGAAGTATTGGAACCTAGAATAATACAGAAGTGCCCAATCCCCTTTTTGAAATGTTTTCTTCTTGACAAGGTTGTCATGCCATTTTTCCCTTTGTTTCTATATGATTGCAGTTCTTTGCAGAGCAAGCAGTCAGACTTCATCTAGTTCATTAATTTGCTAAAGACGCTTGGTTTGAGCTTCTGTTAAGTCCATACCTACTTCCTAGGTTGTCCTTAGAGTCTTTATTTCGAATGCAATTGGAAAAATGGGTTCTTTATTGAACACAAGCTGGTAAGGAGAGTATCTAGTAGTATTCCTCCAAGTCATACAATAGGCCCATAAGGCCTCCTACAGTCTAGTAGTCCAATCTCATCTGCGCGTTGAGACTGTTTTAGTCAAAATTACTTCGATAACCTTGTTGGTGCTTTCTACCTGCCCATTTTCCTGTGGGTGATACAAAGAAGTGATCCTATGTGTGATATGATGGTTTCTGAGGGTGGCACTAGTCTTATTACCTATGAACTAGTTTTCCCCATTTGTGACCACTTTCACAGTAATCCATACTACACAAATAGCCCAAAATGGAAGTTAATCACTGCTTCCTCTGTGGCTCTTGGTAAATCTACGGTTTCCACCCATTTTGGCACATAATCTGTGGCTACCAGAATGTAGGCCTTCTGATTGTAAGGCGGGTGAAACGAACCTACGAAGTCTAATTCCCAACGCTCGAAGGTTTCTATGACAAATTGTGGTCGCAGAGGCATTTCATCAGATTGACTAGGCCGACCCATCCTTTGGAAACTGTCACAGGCCTAGGCATATTTTTCAGCGTCCTTATAAATAGTGGGCCAATAATAGCTCATTTTTAATACCTTATGTATTTTCCTTTGGTTTGTGAAATGTCCCCCACAAGGCTCGTCATGGAAAGCCTTCAAGATCTCATGGATCTGATCTTCGCAGATACATCTGCGTATACACATGTCGGCCCCTGTATGGAAAAGATATCCACCTATCCAAGAGAACCAGGTGCTACACTGAACAATCAATTTTCTTTCCCTTGTTGTTAAATGTTTAGGTATCTTTCCTACTGCCACATAATTTGCCACATCTACGTACCAAGGTGTCTTAACCACCACAGAAAATAGGTGCCATTCGGGAATTGGTCATCTACCACCAATGGATCATTAACCTTCTGAATTCAAGATAGAAAATCAACAACGGGATTCTCCTTTCCTGGATGATCCTTAATGCTAATGTCAAACTCCTGCAAAAGCAATAACCATCGTGTTACTCAACCATTTGTGATAGGCTTAATAGCTAGATATCTAATGGTAGAGTGATCAATGTACAAAAAGACTTGGTAGCCAGTGATATAGTGCCTATATTTATTTATTGCATAAATAATTGCTAGAAATTCTTTTTATGTCACCGTGTAATTGAGTTTTGCAAGGGTGAGATTTTTGCTAATGTAATATATAGCATAAGGTTTCTTATCCTCTTCCTAGTCAAGGACAGAACCTATGGATACATCTGATGCGTTCGTGGAAATATGAAAAGGCAACTCCCAGTTTGGTCCACGTAATACTAGTGTTGTTGAGACAAGTTTTTTTAATCTTGCAAAAGCTATGTCAAACTTGTCAGACCAACTAAAATCAATATTTCCAGTTAGAGCATATAAGGGTGCCGCAATCTGTGAAAAATTCTTAATAAATCTGCGATAATAACCTACATATCCTAGGAAACTACGTACCTCTGTTTGGGTGCAGGGGGTAGGCAGTAAAAGAATTACTTGTATTTTTGCTGGGTCTACCTGTATTCTTGCTGCAGAGATGTAATGCCCCAGGATCAAACCCTCAGTCATCATCATGTGACACTTGACATTGCTTAAACATAACTTGGTAGCGATGCATTGTTCTAAAAAATTTTCTAACATTCGTAGTGCTTGATCAAAATCATCCCCATATGGAGTAAAATCATCCATATATACCTTTAGTCCTTCATTTATTAGGTCAACAAAGATTCTTAGTATAGCTCTCTGAAACGTGGTCGGGGCATTGCACAAGCCAAATGGTAATACTCTGTATGTGAATGTGCCCCAGGGAAAGGTGAAGGTCATTTTGCCATGGTCTTCAGGGGCAATCTGGATTTGATTGTACCCACTGAAGCCATCTAGAAAGGAGAAGAACTGTTTTCCTGCCAATGTATCGAGGACTTGATCAATGAATGGGAGGGGAAATGGTCTTTCTGCATTGCCTTATTTAGCTCTCAATAGTCTACACAAATACACCATTTCCCATTTTTCTTGGGGACGACCACCAAAGAGGAGACCCTTTTACTGTCTGAGATGGGATAAATAAAGTTTACATCCAACAGCTTCTGTAATTCCTCTTTCATGATATCCTTGAAGTGAGGGTTCAACCTTCATTGAGGCTACCAGATGGGTCGTGCATCTTTGTTTGTACAAATGTGGCGTGTACATAACTGCAGATCTATCCCTTTCATATGAGGATAATCCTAGGCAAAAGCCCCTTTATTTTTCTGCAATACTTGGATAAGCTTTTTTTGTTGTTCGCCCTCCAAATTAGAATTGATATTTAGAACTTTTCCTGGTTCGATCTCAACTAGTTTAATGTTCTGAACAATAGTTGTCTGAATGTGCTGGTCTTCTGTGTCCTTTCGGGGATCTTCCATGGCTTCATTATCAAGAATTTATTTCAGCATCTGACACTCTACATTAGTTTGTTGATTTATAAAACTGTTGATAACATCATCTTCAGTTTGATCTTTAAATTCTAGCGCTTATGCTACTGTGAGTGGTGAACGGATCTCTCTTCCAGGTAAAGTGGTGGTTTCTTACATATTTTTACAATGGGAAAACTTGGCCTAGCAGGAAGGTATAACACCAGATCTTTTATAGCGTCTCCCTTTGTGATTGTCATGCTGCCTTCTTGGCAACCAATATATGCATCAGTTATTGCTAGCCAAGGTCATCCCAAAATCAAAGGATGCCAACCCAACCTACTCCTTGGGTTTATAACCAGGAAATCTACAAGATATTCCCATGAGTCAACAAAAACTATAATATCTTGTAAAATCTCTTCTGGTCTCAACACTGATTGATCGATAAGTTCTAATAAATTAGTAGTTGGTTCTAAGGCTATGATACCTAGTGCTTGACAAGTTTATGTTGTTAGTATGTTAATGGTAGCTCCTAGATCAGCTAGGGTGTTTGGAAAGGAGCGGCCACATATCTGAACTGTTACTATGGGATTTCCAGGGTCTTTGTATTTTATGGGAGTTTCCCCTCCCAAGAGTAAATTGGATAAGGTTCCTATGGCATGACTAGTGGGTGAGGTTTTTACCTTCCTCACAAGCATTTTTACACATAATTCTTTGATGGTCTTGGCATAGATGAGAATATCCTGAATAGCCTGGAGGAGAGGAATCTTAATACACAAATTTTTTAGTTCCCCTACAAGATCAAAATTGGGATAAGTGATTAGTTTAGGTATCACTAGCATTTTAGGGAACGGAGGAGAAGTGACCATAAGATTTTCAAGATCATCATGTTGATCTATTTCTTCCCCGTGTTTTGATTCAATATCATTTACAATTGGTGGAATATGTACAGATGATGGAATATGTATAGGTGGAGTTACAATTTCAATTGAAGGTCGGTTTCTGTTTTCCTCAGGGTTTATGATCCGCCCTGACCTTAATCTGAGCTCATTACATTCTTTCTGCTCAATCTCATATTCTGTATTTTCAATAACTTGAACCAACTGGACTAGATTATTATTAGGATTTGGGTTTGGCTAAGTTGGTAACTATGGTTGCAGAAGAGGTTGAGAATTCTACTGTAATGTATAAGGAACTGTCAATGCGGTCTGAGGTTGGGGGCCTATTCCCGTAGGTATATTGGGTATCCCTAGAGGTTGCTGCCAATTTGTAGACCAATTCAGGTTTTGCAATGTGGAGGCAGGCCACTGGGATTGATAGGGATTGCCTTGCCAGGCAAGAGTAAAAGGAGAATTTAACCAGCCATTCCATGGAAAATATTGTACTGGTTAGGGTGTCATAGGGAATGGTGGACATTTCCAGTTTACTTAGGATGATTGGCCTTGCCAGGATGCCCCAAGGTTCTGTTGTTGATTAAACTATTATGAATGAAAAAATTGGGATGCGTCTTGTGACATACCTGTAGGTTTGGCTTGCCATTGTCGATGCTGGTTCATCAAATATACCGGTTTTGTTTCCTCATCCGCTTCTTTGAATACTGCTTTTAGCCTGGGTGATGATGGACATTTTTCAGTATCGTGATCCTTAGTACAAATGGTGCACATCTGAACCATGTCTAATGGGCATTCCCGTTGGCTATGATTCTTTCGACAACATGGGCAGAAGATGGCCAAATTTTGTTCTGCTAAAGCTTGTTTTTGTTTGGCTTGTAGAACATCCAGTTGTATTGTAAGAGTGCCCACGATATCTATCTTAAAATCTTCTAGGAGGTTGCCAATCTCCATCCATGTTATACCTCCACTATGTGGTTTGCTTCCTTTGCTCATTGGATCTCCGTTAGCTGCTCCTGTACGTGTGCTCCCTCGTGAACACCTGATACACAAACGAACGTTTTCATCATACTCTTCTTGAGAAATATCCCCTTTTCCCATTAAGTTGAGATTTTCTATACATTCTTCTTTCATTCCTTTAATCAATATAGCTCTTTGGACTTCTTTCGGTAGGGTAGTGTGTGGATATATCTGCAAATTATAATTAAATAATTCTACATATTCTTCTAATGTTTCGTTATCTTTTGCAGTCATCTTGAAAATATCATCTTTCAGTTCCCTAGTTTTACAAAAGTCCTCATATCTTTTAAGAAAGGAGGTTTTCATTTCGTCCCAAGAATTGATGGTTCACCCACCTAGACCCATAAACCATATTAACACTGCCCCTTTCAAAGTGGAAGGGAATAATTTCAGTTTTTGGGGGTCGGTGGTATAGTCGTACCCTCTACAGAGGACATAAAACTGAAATAGGAAAGCATCAAGATCCTCTGTGATCATCCCATGAAAGGTTGGGATGTCCTGCAAAGGAATGGCCTTCATAGGGGCATTGGCCACCTGGTCAACTATGGGGTATTCTAATGTTGAAGTTTGAAATTGGGGTGGCTATTCTACCATTTGATCAAAGATATTCCAATAGTCTTCAGGAATTTGAAGGGGTGCTTCCGTAATAAACAAAGAGTTAGCAACCCGAGCAAGTTTTACAACACTAGTTAAGTCTGGAATCTCAGGAGATCCTTGTTCCAATAGTTGTGGTTCTGTTTCAGCAGCCCCACTACTTTCTCCTTTTCCTTCTCATAAATTACATGATTTTCCCTCCTGTAGAGGATCAGAGGGTAGGCTTATTGTAGCTTGAAAACTTTGTTCCAATCCTCCTACTTAGCTTTGAATCTCAGCATGAGCTACAGATGGTGGGCCTGCTGCTTGAGGGATGGCAGTAAAACTTTTTCCAGGTATAGCCTAGAATCCTACTGATGCTTGAGACTCTGTTCTTATTATGATTTCGTCTAAAAATGTTGCTCTCCCAAGATTCACTGATCCTTTGGTTTTTATGGGTTTTGGTAGAGGATTTTGTTCTTTCTCTAGATTTTTATTCCTATTCACTCATAAAAAAAATTCCTATTTAACCTCTAAAATTTTGTTGTAAAGCGGGAAGGTAAGCAAGCACTTTACTTGCTAGGTACACAAGTTCTTACCTTCCATTTTTAAAACCTAGTTTTCTTACAGCAAGGGGATAGGATTAATCACTTTAAACACTCTCCTAGGAAATGACGCCAAAATGTGGGCTCACTAAGATGTCTTTTTACAAGAAATCTTAATCCCTACATTAGTTGTCAACCCGAGGTAAGTCTTTCTATTTCAAGAATTCCAACACGGTATGTGCAGTGAAGTTAGAGGTTATCTAATGATGAATCATTGCAATTATTAAAGTCCAATTCTTCAATCCAGTTCACACAAATCTGCAAATAAACTATTTATGAAGTGAATGTTTGCAACACCCTATGTAATTCCATACAACTTGTTCTGAAACCAATTGGAACTTGAATGCAAATGAGAATTACTTAAATAATCTTGAGACTAATCACACTTAATCAAGTAAAGAAACTATGATTACCGAGCACACCACTTAACTCAAATCAATCTATATTACTAAACAACAATAACAATCGGCAATTGAACAACAATCTGTAAGTGAACAACAATAACTATAAAAGATTCCTAAATGATAAACATTCTATATTGCAATCCATAGAAGTTACTCAGTCTTGTTTCTCAAGATCTATGATAGCATTCATTTGATCGAGCAGCAATCAACCATACATTCACTTTCTAATTAGAATGCTTACTTAAGTTTATCTTGCAATTTCAGTATAAAGCTAAGTGAACATCAACGTAGGCTAACATCAATCTTCAAGATAAGTACGAGAACTAAACATTAAATCAAATTCAAGGACTGAATATAAACTATAACACAAAGGAGCAGTGGAACTTCTTGTGACCGGGCCCAGAGTCGCCAGAAGCCTCTGCTTAATAAAAGCTCAAAATATGGAGATGTATTAAGTGCAAACTCCTTTCATTAACTTCAAAGTAACATCTGATAGAATCACTGAATTAACAGTGTTTGTGTTCTCAAAAGAATAATTACATATCAATAATCTCCCCCATCTAGTTGCCTTTCAGCTTTATATAACATGAAAGGGAAACTTGGATAACAACAAATCCTTAGGATCAGGAGATCCTGAGGATTTCTCCATATAAAATTTGATCATATGATAAAACAGGAGTACTTGAGCTAATCTTCCGCTTCCTTGTCTACCCCAGACGCTGTGGATTTTCCCTTTATGTCCTTGTGCTGTCCTGCCAACTAAATAACTTTTACCCAATCACATCCTGCATACAAAAATAACAAAGAATCAGTTTTTTGTACTTAATTCACCTATTCTATCACCAATTAGTTTCTTCCAACCTTGACTGATATTTTCCTCATTTTATTCTATAAACAGAGATAATATTATAAGGATGATAGATAAATGAAGCATTAAGTGACAAGAAATCATACCTTTTCCTCGTCCCAACACAAATCATCTTCATCACGTTGCCCTCCTCATATGGAATTTTCTAGGGTATAGATTTGGGAGGAGTAGACTTCATCTTCTTCCCTCTCTTCTAGCCATAAAGGTAAGTCATGTTCTATAGATGGTTGAGTAGGAGGGTATAGGACCAACTTCTTGGATAGATGTCCATTTTTGATAGTTATATTTCCATACCTGCAACTTATGTAGGCATTAACAATGGCTAACCAAGGCCTCCCAAGGATGTGACGATAACCATTAAATTTGGTCTTAACCTGGAGAACTAAGAAGTCTGTAGGGTATTCTCGGAATCAATGGGGACCATCACATCCTCAACAATCCCCTCAGGGGCTACTGTGGATCGGTCTACAAGTTACAATATTATCATGGTCTTTATTAATGATCCTTGGAGATGCAACTTGAGCATAGTGTCCTTAGTCATTATATTGATGGCAGCCCCAAGATCAATCAAGGTATGGGGGAAAATGGTGCCATCGATGTGTACATCTACTATAGGGCTCCCAAGCTCTAAATACTTTGGGAAAATTACCTGCCCGAAAATTAAGTCGGATAGCTATCCAATGACATTAATGGTAGGGGTGTCTCTTTTTCACCTTCCTAGATGTTTGAAACACTTTGCTTTAATCAACTTTTTTTTTCCAAGGAAAAAAACGGTAACCTTTTATTAAAAAATTTAATGAAAAGTTACACTAGCAGATGCAATGAAGCATTCCGTAAGTTGCCACCTGGGCTCGAGTGCTTTCGCACCCCACACAATCGTGCACAAAGAATAAGAACAGAGAAGAGAAGAGAGACTAAAAAAGCAATAAAACAAAACCATTTTTCAAGTTTTTCTCCCCTTCTTCTTTTCGACCTTACGCGACTCTCCTTGAGTGGGCTCGATCGAGGCCATGACTAACTGTGTTTCAGCATTCTGAGGCCCTATTTCTTTGTCTGAGTCTGAAGTGTGTTGCGGGAAATAATCCCCTAAGGTTCTTAGGTGAAACCTTAGCAGACGGAAAATTATCTAAGTTAAGAAACACACACACATACAACCGTTTATGCTATAAATAACTACCTCTAAGGTGAGAGGGGCATACCTGATGTCCTACGTTTGGGTAG